>JAECUM010084264.1:0-10406 GCA_016617855.1 Megalonaias nervosa | reverse complement strand
AAAAAAAATAAAAAAAAAAAAAATAAAAATAAAAAATAAAGATGCCTCGTTCTTTCTCAGTATATCTCTGGAGTTGTGGGCTAGTTAAACATTGTAATAAAGATATAATGTTTGCAGTAGGAGGTGATATATATTCATTCCTTTATTTCGGGGATAGTGATCTCTCTCTCTCTCTCTCTCTCTCTCTCTCTCTCACACACACACACACACACACACACACACATTATCTTAATGCCAGAATTAAGTTCAGCTATTAACTCGGATTATTTTTTTCAACGTTTGTTATTATTGTAATACAACAATAAAAATTTGCCTGTCAAAAACAAACACGTTTTTTTGTCATTTTTCCCCACGTTTTTGAAACAATACATTGATAGAAAAATGATATTCAATAAACTTTTAGTTTCGTGTCTACCATTTCCAGGAGCAGATTCATTTAAAAACACAACGAGTAGCTTTATCTTCCTATTTATCGTATTTGGTAATCTCTACAAGTTCTGAAAAGTTCAATACATGATTTCAAGTTTAGAAACCAGATTTATGTGAATTTTTTCACCCCTCCCCTCAATTTATGAAACACCCCAACTAAATGGCAATGTAGTTTGGTGGGTTACGTACATATGCAGTTAACAAGTATATCAAATTTCACTTTACTACGCCAATTTATTAAATTTTTGTGGCATACTCTACCCCTTCCCACTATTTGCACAGGGGCCAACTTTGATTTGGTCCGGCCAATCCGTAGTTATGTACTTCCGTCATCTACTGCAAAGTTTAAACCAATAAAATTCAACTAACCCATTAGCATGCATGCATAAATAACCTTGTGAGATTTTCATGCAATTTTAGTAAAAAGATTTTTAAAAATGACACTCTTCGAACGGTTCTGAACTTTTTAAAAATAAAAATCTCGTTAGTACGATTAAGCAAAACAACTGGGTAGACCAATGCAGTTTAATAGGTATGTTTATATTTATATGTAGACGACCTGATTAGAGTTTAGGGCCTCTTCAGCAACTTTAAATTTGTTTAACAGATTGTTTTAGAACGTTCTGGACTTGGATATTAGATATTTTGAACCAAAACTTTCTTTGCACGATTTAACAAAAACCAACTGAGCTCGGCAAATTAATTTTGTATGCACATGTGTTTGCAGATGAAGATGAACTGATTAGATTTTTATGCCAATATAAACAAGTTGGCATATTTGTGTTTATGTGCAGATGACGTGATTTGATTTTCATGCTAATATAAAAAAAGTTGGCATATTTGTATTTATGTGTAGATGACGTGATTTGATTTTCATGCTAATATAAAAATAGTTGGCATATTCGTGTTTATATGTAGATGACGTGATTTGATTTTCATGCCAATATAAAAAAAGTTGGCATATTTGTGTTTATGTGTAGATGACGTGATTTGATTTTTAGGCCCTTACAGGAATTTTTTAATTTTGTGAACATATACTGAATATTGTTTTTAATACAAAAACCTTGTCAGCACAATTTATCAAAAAGAACATCAGTTACACTGCACAGGCGTGTTTGTATCTTTATTGTGTACCATCTTTTATCTAAAACGTTTATAGGAAATACATAAATAAATAAACAGTTATTCCGTGGAACACTCCGTCTCGCCTTTTTGCGGTTTCTTGGTTACTATATTACCCCCATTTCATGCCAAGTCATGCTATGTATGTATGTATGTATGTATGTATGTATGTATGTATGTATGTATGCATGCATGCATGCATGTGTGTAAGTATGTATGTATCCTCTACTTTGTTCCGCAGACATATTTCATAATCTGCAAAATTTTTATAATGGCTTATTCAGTTCCGATAGTTTGTAATGCATCATAATAATAAATATTGGTAAAATAACATTATCTTACACTTAAATTCCTATTTTCAGTGATAAATAATTGCTTTATATCTGTTCGAGTTCATGTATGGTTCTTCTACGTTCGTTTATGCTGGTTTTTTTCTTTAATTTTTTTAAAATTCATTCATTAAGTTCTTTGGACTTATTTTCTTTTCTTTATTCTGATTAGTCCTATCCTCTTCAACTATATACGTTGAGGAGGACCACCCCCACCCCCTCCGCATTATTACCGAATTATCTTGACAAGAAAATCAAGAATACACATCCTGGCTGTATCAATGTGTCCCAGACACAAGTGACCACAACATTACTAAAAAAGTTATTTGACCTGCTTTGCGATCGATCAGAGACGATTTCAAAACACTAGCTCTAATGGTAGAGTGGGAGCACATCTCTCAATGAAAAAAGAGAAAGACTTACGAAATGAATTAAAACAAAAGGACTATAGTACAATATATACAATGTTACAAAGATAACGACCAAACCCCAAACCTCCCCCTAACTCCCCAACCCCCAACAAAATGCAATCAGGTTCCCTGTAGATCATCGAGGCTTTCATCTGAATTTTCTTCATTAAAAATAATTCCTACAACGTTACGTGTAATCAGATGTCATTTGGAGAATTGGGGTTTTACTTTATGAATGTTTACAATAATTTTGATTGTAGACTTTCAGATGCGGACGTTAGCTGGAGGAGAAACCATGCTGATTGGACTATAAAAGTAAATTGTTTCGTAACCCATTTATTCCGCAACACATTATTCATCAACTGCATGGTAACATTTACGCTGGAGTCCAGCTCTTGAATTTATTTACTCATTTACTCTCTCTCTCTCTCTCTCTATCTCTCTCTCTCGCATCAAGTCAGAAATTGTCTAGGCGCGAACTCTATACAGATATCTTTTTCAAGGCTGACGATACAAAGAACAAGCATAGCATACACACCTGGACAAAATATGTGCTTACATGCCGTTCTGTTAGCACAGAATCTAATATATAATATATATGCATCATGCAAATTTACCTATTGCACTCTTAATGTAATGCTGTACAAAAGATCGAATTGAACTATTTAACTTAATTTATCTTTAATTAAAGATTTTGCAACTAAATCCGCGTCTTAGATGCCTTTAATTTTGCAATCAAACTTCCATAAATGAAATTAAGGAATCCTAAATTTTGTACACTGAATATTCCCCCTTCCTCCAAATAGGTCTGACACTAACTATCCCCTATGCATCATTTGATTGCAAGGTTGACCACGGTTAGAACAACCTTCTGTACTGGAGAAAAGGATGAACTTTATGTGACCTTGCGCTTGAAGGGGGTCATGGCTCCACATGCCCCACTCACGTATACGGCGATCTCCGTTTCACCATGAGCATGACCCCTAAATCCACGCACACAATTAAACATTTAGTCGAGTTAGAAGGTCCTCCATGCCCCACTGTCAAGGATAGCCGAGGGTGGCTATCTTCACTGTATCATGATCACGACTTCCAAAATACACGCAAGCATATTCAACTTTTAGTAGAGCTTTGAATAGGGCAGCCTGTTTACTACACGAGGTGAAAAATTTATCGGTAGCAAGCTCAGTGGTCTGGACGGCAAACAGTGGCCGCAGTATTTCGTTGTGTATCAATAAAGCTCTCCAATAGCTGACGCTCTACGCAAACATCTGGTACATTTAATTTAAAATTGATGGTTAGATTAGATGAGTTTTATGCATAAATTAATTGCATGGTACTGAGTAAAATATCTGAAACAAATTTAAATTAAAAGGATAATGTTATCAAATAATTGATCACCACTTGTGAATTATGCCGATCAATTGCATTGCTTTCTTCTGCCAGTTTCCTCCAACAAGCTGTTTTGGCAATACTGAATTTATTATGACATGTTTGTTTGCATAAAAGTATGTAGAAAAGAATGTCCCGTCCATGGCTTGAAGAAAAGAAAAAGAAATTGAAAATGAAAAATATATGTAAAAATACACGTTTCTAGAATATGTGCGGAGACCCCCCCCCCCACTTTCGAGCTTTGATGTATATTATTATTCTTGTATAGGAACTGCTGAACCCCAGACTATTATTTTAAAGCAGGAAAATTTACGATTTAATGTTGGCTTGTCCCAAAAATAATGATGTATTTTCTCGATCTTTCAGACAATTGACTAACTTTTTACTTGCTCATTGGGCTGAAGGAGGGGTGGGGATACAAAAATGTAATAATAAAGAAATACAAAAACAATGGTTTCAGATAATTATCGTCTGATATATTGTAATAAATTTTGGAGATGCGCATTTGGTTATAGCGCCCCGTTTAAGGAATTATTAGGAGCAAACGTCACGGAGAGAGTGTTAGTGAGTTTCCATGATGCCATGGTCAATTAGTAGTGAATTCAGACCCAAACCGCATGACTGTCCCGGTCATAATGTAGTCCCTAATAAAATCTAATAGTGTACCTTGGTGTTGTGACTGCAGTGGCAGTATTTACGGTAGGAAACCGGTAAATTACACAATGGGATAAACAAGAAGGTACTCTGCCTATACCGTTTATGTCGCCATGGTGGCAAATGTGATGTAGTTGTATTGGCGTAATGTGCCTTGGAACCATGGATTGACTGGCCTAAGGTGGCGTAGTTAAAATAGTTCCCAGAGTTAGGGGATAGTTGTGGAGTTTCTACGGCGTGAACTGCTGACGATACGGAAAGTTGATGAAGGGAAACTATGCAAACGTGCGGTTGATAGATATTTGGCAAGTTGGGAAATTTGTGGTTTTACATTGATTAGAGTAAAATTTATGTATAGAATTGACACGTCTGGCTTCCTAACTTACAACTGAAGTTGTATAGAAGTCTTTGGAAATTTGGGGTAAACATATGACTTCTAGCGGGAATCGCGCCGGGGTTTGACACCGTTCGGTCAAGCAAAGACCCCTGGCTTGTAACAATATCAAGTATGCATTTACATGTTTACATCAACAGACATCATGGATTAAAATTACATCTGACGAACACAGTAGAACTTTAAAATTATTATGTACATCAGAATACTCCTAAACAGTAACTATTTACGATTTTGTTATTAATTTTTAATTCATTTACTTCCAAGGGAGCCTAAACATAAGCCAGATAAAATTAATAAGGATAAGATTATATACTAAATACATTAACATCTTTTGGAGCGAATTTCTTTTTAAATGAATAAATTCTCGAGCAGCTTTAAATTTGATTTTTATTATTTACTGAAATGAAACACTTAGATAATTACTATACGAACTTGAACTACAAATGTAAATAATGTCTACTGCAGTATAATTTATGCAACTTTGTAATGTTACATTTTTAAGAATAATGAAAATCATTTTTAATAAATATATCACTTAAACTGAAACATTTCCTTGCCAAATACTGCATGTTTGTCGGAAGTTAACAGGTGGTCATGTCACGTGATTTGGTAGGCGGTGCGATATACCATCTTGCGTAAGGTCAATTATTGTTATGTATGTCTTACGAGGTACTTTGAAATTACTGATCATGTTAATTCTGCCTTTTGGTTTTATCGGCACTTTGCGCACATTACAACCGATCATTTAATTCCATTTTATTTAATTTAAAAAAATTATTTTGAGGTTAAAAAAAAATACCTCTCCCAGCTCGAAAGAAAATCCCATCCGTATGTAGCCTCCGCGACCTTTATTGATTACATCATGCCAATGCAATGGGAGCTAAGTGCCTTTCTGAAGGATACACCAAGGCGGCTGAACAGGGCACGTGGTAGTCCTACAATGTAAGACGTCGACCCTGATATGCACGATGTTTTGCTTTGTTGGACTAGTCTGGGCTGGTATTGATACTCTTTAAAGTTGTGCTCAGTTTTGAAAAAAAAATTCACGTACTCAAAACGTATGTCTTCTGCATAATGTTCAATGTTTGCGATAAAAACTGCAGCCTACTGGGGCTTTTCTCATCTCTGACGATCAATAATGAAATGATATATCTGTCTAGCTTATGGTTTCATTGTGTTTTGAAGTCGGAAATATTACATGCGCCTTTAAATTTGGCTTGTTAATTATCAAAATGACTTTAAAAAATAGCCGAAATTCAGTCTTTTTTCCATGTCCCAGTTCTGCCAAACGAATTTTCCTACAACTAAACATACTGGAGACAAAAACCTGAATGTGCCTTTCTTTTTAATGATTTGAAGAAAATCTTACAAGCTAAATTTTATTAATCTCATCTCAAGTATTCGATGCACATTTTTCTATTTCCAGTCTAGGATCCACTCTTGGTGCGTATTTAAACCCAGTCGTAATCACACTGACCTATATATCTTCAGCAACTGATACAGATTGAACGCCTAAAAAAAAAATATATATATTAGCGTCAACACAAGCAATGGATATAAAATAAAGGTTAGATATTTCGTTACTGCTGATTAGGGTTCACCTCATTAAACCGCACGACTTTACCCATTCCGCAAACGTCCATGAATCTAGAATTAGATGGCACTCGATGCCCTACGGTCACGTATAGCCGAGGGTGGCTATCTTCACTGTATCATGATCACGACTTCCAAAATACACGCAACATATTCAACTTTTAGCTTTAAAATAGGGCAGTCTGTTGACCTACACGAGGTGAAAAATTTATCGGTCACAAGTGCGGTGGTCTGGTCAGCAGACAGTGGCCGCAGTATTTCACTGTATATAAATAAACCTCTCAAATAGCCGACAGATGTGCGCAAACATCAGGTACATTCTATTTAAACTTGATGTTAAAAGATGAGATGGGTTTTATAAATAAATTAAATGAATTGCGTTATATTAATAATAATAATAATAATAATAATAATAATAATAATAATAATAAATATTTAGAGAAGGTAACTCAGTTACAGAAGTAATCTACCTTGAGGCCTTCTATCTGTTATGTACAATATATACAGTATATACAACATGGTGTGAAGAATCTGGCTTGACACTAAATAATTAAGTGATTTAAAAAATCTAAGTATCAAGCCTGGAACACATGCACAGGCATCTGTGAACACATAAACATATACAAAATATAAAATATCATCCTGCATTGAAAACTTCAACTGTCAAAATGATGCAAAATTACAGAAAAGCAGGCTGAGTAAAATATTTGAAACAAATTTAAATTAAAAGGATACTACTTACACTGTTATAAAATAATTATTGTTATGTATGTATTATGATATAATACTTTGAAATTACTGTTCATGATAATTCTGCCGATTGGTTTTATCGGCACTTTACCCACATGACCGACCGATCATTTAATTCCATTTCGTTTAACGGAAAAAAAATATTTTATGTAAAAGAAAGCCTCTCCCAGCTCTAAAGAAAATCCTATCCCTCTTAACCTCCCCGACCTTTACTGGTTACTTCATTCCAACGTAATGGGAGCTAAGTGCCTTTCCGAAGGATACACCAAGGCGGCTGAACAGGGCACATTGTAGTCCTACAATGTAAGACGTCGACCCTGATATGCACAATGTTTTGCTTTGTTGGACTAGTCTTTGTTAGTATTGATCCCACGAACCGTGGTTTATGAGTTATGCGGTATACTCTATAAGGATATGCTCCACAGTTTTCGAAAAATTTCATTTACTCACACGTATGTCTTCTACATAATGTTTTTCTTTGCGGTGAAAAGTGCACAGTACTGGGTCTATTTTCATCTCCGACGATCAAAATAAAATGATATATTTGTCTAGCTTATGGTTTCATCGTGTTCTGAAGTAAAATTTTTAAGTCTGGCAAAATGGCTTAAAAAATAGACGAAATTCAGTATTTTTATGCCATGTCCCAGTTCTGACAAACGAATTTTCATACAACTACATACTGGACTTAAGTACCTGAATTTGCCTTTCTCTTTAAAAAATTTGAAGAAAATGTGATCGGTTGAATTTATTAATCTCTTCTCAAAGTATTCGATGCACATTTTGTCGTTTCAAACCGAACATCCACTCTTAGTGCATCTTTAAACCCTGTCGTAATCATACTGGCCGATATATCTGCAGCAACTGATACAGATTGAATGCCTCAACATATTCAGTGGATATAAAATAACGGTTAGATATATCTTATTTACCGATCAGGGTTCATCGGTTCAAACCCCAATCTGCAAGCGTCCATAAATCTACTATGATTCCTGGGGCTACAAATGGGGTCTGGGACGGTGTTGTTTTAAAAAGAAATTATCAGTAAAAAAAATTGTAACCGGTTATTATGACACTACTATATGAGACAATGGTAGAGTTAAGGTTGACTCGACAGACCCCCATGACATTATCCCCGAGGTTCGGCCTCTATCCGCGTTTATGCATCGCCGCGGGCGACCAACAAAGATCTCTTCTCGACCGCAATGCCGGCGGTAGGGTTCAGAGTGGTTACTGATCGGCGAGACCGTGGTCGCGACCGTTTACTCGATTTTTACTGCATGCAAATCAAACCACTGTTTCGGTTCTTTCTCGAGGGCGTTAGGCCCCGGTTCCGTACTTGTGCGCGTGGTCATCGGAAGTTTTCAATTCGGCTAGCACAGCCTCGAACTCCGCCGTGGTAATCATTTTAACATCGATGGCCTCCGAGTACAGCTTGGTATTTGTGCTGAGAATGCGTTGTGCCGCTTCGAGAATTTCCGAATAGACACGTACTCGTTTGCGAATCCGTAATGAAATTATTTCTCCAGAGATAACATTCACCAGTTGCTATTGATATAGCCCTGACAACAAATCCGACCAGCGTGTCTATGATAGTTTCCGTAGTCGCAATCTCAGCAACGCCCAAGCCAACACTTGTTGCTGAGAGGAGTTCACAAATCGCATCCGCGACATTACACACCCGTTTACATTTTATGAGTGCAACGGTTTTGTCGGCGATTTCATATCGCAGAAATTGTTTCGTTTCAATTCTTTTATCGCTCGGTAGCTTTGAGGGTCCATTACAGTTCTATTAATAACGTCATCGCGAATTGTAATTAATTGCTCGACAGGAAGACCATCTAACCAAATATTTTTCTTCACTGGTATAACTAACACGCAATCATCGATAATGTCTCCCGGAGAATATTTATGTCTCATGCGAGTGTTTCCTTGTGTCCACGTTCTTCTTGAACTGTATTGATTACGTCACTGCTTTATGCAGTCAATGATCGTCCTCGATTTTGTGCAAAAACTGTTACGCGGGCAGGCGCGTCGTTATTGAAAATTAGTCCGGGTTTTCTTTCCTTGTTCGAGTTTTTGTTTGTTCGATATAATTGACGGTTAAATTTATCGCGGCGTATTTGGTGGTGAATATCAATACATCGTTGCAAAAACAATCCCTGGATGTTTTCGCGCCCGACTGGACGTTTATATGTGCATGTTCGATGACTCCAAGCTAGCTTCAAGCTGGCATTGGAACATCAGGTTTGTCTTGTCGATTTGTATCTGGCCTGGACGAGAGTATATTTGAGAGTATACACGAATTGGCTGATGATGTTTTCAAGCAGATATTCGTCGACAAGCGGCACAAAAATCGCCACAAGTGCCGCAAGCCCTCCCAGCTGATTCAACACCCCGTCACCGGTGTCTTTCTCTAGATCATTGTCGCGTAGCTGTTCGTGATCATCAGGTATATGTATAAATCTTAAGCACGTGATTCTGTCATTAAATGATTAAAAGAATAAAAATATAAATGGTATTAATATAGATGGAAATGAATTTCGAATATCTCAGAAAGCAGATGATACAATATTGTTTTGGATGGATCTGAAAAAAGCTCTCAAAAAATATAATGCACACATTAAAATTATATGCAAAGACCTCCAGCCTTAACGTAAACATTGAAAAAACAAGAATAATATGGATAGGAATCATGAAAAATTCCAACTGCCATTTTTGTATCGAGCATAATTTATGCTGGATAGATAGTTCACAATAATAGCCATTGTCTTCTCCACAGATTTAAGTCACATGATAAATCTTTATTATGATAGTATATTAAATGACATCAAAATACTATTGACTCAGTTGTCAAAGAGAATTTTTACCCCCTAAGAGAAAATTATTGTGATAAAATCACTTGCTTTATCAAAATTAAATCACATATTAATAAGTTTACCAAATCCACTAGATCGGTTCATTAAAAAATTCAATAGTTTGATCCAAAAGTACTTGTGGAAAGGGTTAGTTGACAAGATAAAAAGAAAAGTAATAAATAAAATTTATGAACAAAGAGGACTTGTAATGACTGACTTAAAAAATTCATACTTTCTCTCAAAATACCCTGGATCAGAAGAATACTTATCAAAATGGAGTAAACTCCAGAATGGAGTATACTAATGTTTCAATATTCTTAAAAGTTTTTATATCTTGTTTTTGTATCTTTTGTTTTTCTTTTTCATAAAATCTTTTTTAAAAACATGTACATGTTCATATATAAAATTGTCACAGGTGTTCTTATTTATATACATGCTCACTAGATATACACATACACACACGCACGCCCCCCCC
>JAECUM010084253.1:0-10845 GCA_016617855.1 Megalonaias nervosa | reverse complement strand
GTATTTCTTGCCAGATGAAGCACAACATGAAATACACCTGTGTGTGTGTGTGTGTGTGTGTGTGTGTGTGTGTGTGTGTGTGTGTGTGTGTGTGTGTGTGATTTGGATTTATAACGTGGCTTTAATGATTTTTAGTCATGGCTCTACGATGTCTGTAATGTGGCAATTTAAAGTGGTCTAGCACTTATGCAGCATGCCGCAGACATGTAGCATCTTGTCCCACCCAGTCACGTTATCCTGACTACAGGTAGAGCAGTCCTGACACTAACCTATGATTGCTGAGCACCAAGCGCCGTAGCTGCTAGTACCAATTTTATTGGTCTTTTGTATGACTCGTCCGCAGTTCGAATCCGAGACATTCCGCATCCTAGACGAACACTCTAGAAGGCCACTGGAGCGACCGAAAATACCGATATCATTTTGATTTTCACACTGTGTTTGAAAATAATAAGGATTTTCCAACCGATGGATTTCACTTATATTTATGAATTAACATGTTTCTTCAAAAACAGCCGGTACGAATTTATGCACATTAAGTCATGGTCTCAAAATACAAGTCATATAGATTTACATGCTTAGTAAGTTTTGCCACTGTCACCACAAGTTCCAGTATTAACATAAATATTCTTACACAAGAGCAAAACAATAAATATAAATTTGCATGAGTGTTCCAATTTTATAACGATATGGCTATTATATTTTGCCTGTATTTTATAATAGTGTACCGTGATCGGGATGTACACAACTGAACTCGGAAAAAATCTATATTTAGAATACAGGGATTAACTATTATTTGGTTACCTATCTGATTAAACTGTTTTGCTTGATTAACTATACCACTGATTAAATGGGTTATTTGGTTAACTATACTATTGAATAAACAGATTAATTGATTAACTGTATCATAGATCAAACATATTACTTAATGAACTATGTCATGATTTAAACATATTGCTTGATTAACTACAACATTGATTAAACGGATTCCTAGTTCGAAACAAAGGAATTGTTAAATGTATCCTTATTTTGTTCAGGGCCGATTTTCTGCCGTCGTTTGAATTTTTATTGTTTGGAAACCTGGCAGGTAAACATCCAGTATAACTGTTTTATCCAATGTATTAAGCCATTTAAATTCCACCCTCTCCCCCCCATTTTTTTACAAGTCTGCATTGGGAATTTCTTTAGGAATTTCTTACACGTTTACTTTTAGCTCATTCTTGACACAAAGGAAAAAGAGAAGTCAATACATTCAACTCGATTTCAAAACGAAATAGAAAGTCTAATGTTACATTAAGCCCTGCAGTTTGTTTTATCTTGTCGTCAAGAAGATGTCTGATTTGAGCATCTTATATTTGATGTCTGTATTTCTGAACTAAATTATAACAGACCAAGGAGGCAAAAGCTTCAAAAACAATGTAGCGAGTAAGATTTATCATCATCGTATGATTTAATTAGTGCTACATTAGCAAAGTTGCTTGCATAAAATGTTTTCATATTTATTCTATGTGTTTCCAGGTTTTACAGGAGTTTTGCTAGTAATCATCGTATATACAATCTACGTATTTGCAACATAAACTGCAAGGCGGTATATTTTCAACGCATTCTGGGCCTCACACAAGCTAATCATTGTTTTATATATCCTGACGATCCTCCATGGAGCATCCGCTATTGTTCAAAAGCGGCAATTTCATGTATATTTTGTGGGACCTGCTCTTCTGTTTAGTATTGACAAAATGAAAAGCCTTAGCCGAAAACGGATAGAAATTTATGTCCTACAGGTGGAAAATATAGCATCTGGTAAGAGCGTGAGAGTTCTTCAGTTTGGTGAGATAGCTTAATACTGAAATTTAGATAAATTCATTTGGTGACAGACGTGCCTCACCTTAGTGGAATATTGTTCTAGACGATGGGGCATATGTTCTAACATTTTCTGCATGTTACGGGATAGTAATTCTGTCTAGTTGTTTTATGATTAAAAGAAAGAACTCTACTCTTTTAATTTTGCTTTCGTCGCAAAATGATAATAGTAAGTAGTAGTGAATGAAATCATTGCCCTGACAAAGGTCCTTTCAGATAGAATTCCAAACATTGATGGAATCTCACCCTTGCACAAAACTGTATTTTGAGAATTAAAAATAAATACCAGAACAGTCACATTCTGAAGCTCTTCTGGCATTAAAGGCAAGTTCTTCAACATCGATCCACGATTGGTTTGTCTGTATTTGAATAAAAAAGTAGATATAAATAGCTTCATTTAATCTACTGGTCGTAATTCATTATAGTATGTCAATTATTTAATACACTATTCCATTTTCCTGCAGAGGTAACCTTCATTGAATTTAAGAGGCCGTCTCATTTTGAGTATAAGTCGGGTCAGTGGGTTCGAATCGCCTGTCTTGCTCAAGGTAGAAATGAGTATCACCCGTTCACCTTGACTTCAGCACCTCACGAAGATAGCTTATCGATCCACATCCGGGCTCTTGGACCCTGGACATGGAACTTGCGTAATAATTTTGATCCAGAAAATCTTAAGGATGGACCCTTACCAATGGTAACTATATCCCTTAGTAGCACAATATATTGCCTTATCTCTTATGTCTGCCCTTTCTGTCTATGTCACTCACACAAACACAAGCACTCACAGCACACCCACACTCTGTCTGTCTGTCTGTCTGTCTCTCTTACACACACACAATTTTATCTGATCCCATTATTTGCAATGACTTGTTTCACCAAGAAAAACATGGCAGTAAATTACTGTCGTCAGCTGTTTGCTAACTTCAACTGCATATCTTTCGTCCTTTTATGTGGACCCTCCAGTAATGCCAGCGGATTACGATAAAACTTGGCCCCATGAGTTATCATGGTAAGTCAATGACTTGTGATGTCGTGTTGGTCAGATGAATTAAGAAGGGTGTCAAAAGGAATAGCAACTTTGTAACTTTCAGGATAACTTTTTGTTTCAAATGTTAGAAAAGCTTATCCTCGAAGTAGTAAAATCAATTTAATTTAGGATTCCTGTATTTAAAATGCAGAAGTTTACTTAGGAATAATATTTTTCTTCATTTTCTAGCGACATTAAAAAGATATAGGAGATGTATATCATTTTGTCTCGTACCTTTTCCAGCTGTATCTGGACGGACCTTGCGGAGCTGGGCAACATGACTGGTACCAGTATGAAGTATCGGTCCTAGTAGGGGCTGGTATTGGTGTGACCCCTGATGCCTCCATCTTGAAAGATTTCATCCACATGGCCACAATCAAGAGCACATATAAGATTCGTTGTCAGAAGGTAACTTTGAACATTGCAGCTTGTTATATATTTCAGATTAGAAATGAAGACACAAACCGATTGGGTCAATTTTATACCAAAGGGTCTCACACGGGTCTTTGCGTTCATTCTGCACCTGCAAAATGTTGTCTTTTCACAAATATCAGCACGTTGGCATATGTTCACCTTTTCAATAAATATTTGGGTTTTGGAGTGCATATTTCTTGATGTCAAATCCTGTCTCAATGGAACGCGAGTATATGTACAAGGTTGACCAAGTTTGCATTGGTTTATTTGCTATTAACAAACTTTGAAGCTTGCAGACTATCACGCTATGGTGACATCTAAACATTATGTTATTTTGAAAAGAAATAACTGCATAAGCCATAACCATTCCTTTGATTATAATTATATATTGTTTCTTTACTTTTAGTTGTACTTTATCTGGATCACCGGAAGTCAGCGCCATTTTGAATGGCTGCTCGATATTTTGCGGGAAGTGGAATCTATAGACGAGATGGGAGTAGTGTCAATCGATATCTTCGTCACACAGTTTTTCCAAAATTTTGATCTGCGGACAACTATGCTGGTAAGTTTTGACACTATCATTAATTGTTCATTTGTGTAATGAACCCAGAGTATGCTCTGTTTGCATTACGTCTTCAATCATAGCTTTGTTAGATTTTAGAATTATTTATTGATTAATGAATGGTCAGTGTTGGGGATATATTTCTCAGTTGTAGTAACTAGCCAAGGTCTGTTACCAGTATCCGCAAGACTTTGACAGATTGGGTTAGGCTCCTAAAATTATTCAGATAATCCCCTATGTTACGAAATTAACGATGGTCAACATCGTTAATTTCGGAACATAGGGAACTATCTGGATAATATTAGGTATATGTGTTTAGTCATTTGAGATAGGAATACTTTTTTGTATAGGTTTGGGTCATGTTGTATCATGCGCAGCATGAATTACTAATATTCGGATTGGAAAGTTTTACTTTTGAATCATACAAATTTGAAACAAGAAACAACAATGCAAGTGTGAACTTCGAATTTCATTATATGTGTCCTTAGATGATCAGACAAAGTTATATGTAGTATTTACGTGTTTATGTACCCTTCATTTGAAAGCGACTGTTGTCTTGAGGTCTTTGAAAATAGGGGAAAATGTTTCCCAAGTGGTCTTAGAGGGACTTCATTTAGGAATAATCAGTCAAATATCTTATTCACCACTAAACCTTATACAAACCGATAAACTTCCAAAATAAAATGTGTATACTGCCAGCCAATGTACAACTGTTAATACATTCCTGAAAATCACTAAACTGCCTAAACACACTTTTCTACAAAATAGAACGCCATTAAATACTTAAGTTTTTCTCTTTGTTTTGGAACAATTAACGGCGCAAGGCTGTATATGTTCGGATACAGCAGCAACTAATGCTGCTACTACTACTACTATAGTTTTATGTTTAGTATATATGCGAGGAGCATTTCCAGAAGTTGTCTGGTGGAAGAAGTGTGTTCACTGGGCTGAAGTCAGCAACTCACTTTGGACGTCCACAGCTTAATAGTATGTTCGGAGCTCTTCACAAGGTACATCCACAGGTAAGTAAATCTGTTGTCCACGCCCAAATGCGTACATGTTTGTGCGTGCACACAAAAACATGCCAACACGCGTGCTAGCTTACTCGCTTTCGTACAGAAATAAACATGCAAAAGCGTCGCACAAATTCAGATCTACCACAACTAAATTTTTTAAATTTTAGATGAAGACATTCGATAATTATTCGTTAAGAATGATAATAACGTAAGAATGATAATAATATAATAATGATATTTATAATGAAAAATAATGATAAATAATAGAAAGATGATAATTAGCAGTATAAGGTTCATAATTAATAAAGATATTATAGAACAGATGATAATTAATAACGTAAGGGTGATGATTACTTTTATATGGATATTAATAATATAAGGTTGATTATAATATAAGGTTAATAAGTAATAAGATAAGGTTCATGCCTAATAATATAAGGATGGTAATTATATAAGGATTTGAATTAAATATAAAAATTTAATAATAATGTCAAGATGACAATGAATTATAAGGATGGTAATAATATAAAGATGTTAATTACAGAAATTTAATAATGTAAAGATAATACTTAATATAAGAATATTAATAATATAAGCATGTTAATTATATAAGCATGAAAACATATAAGGATGATAACAAATGATATAAGTATTTTAATTAATTATATAAATATGATAATAATATAAAGATAATAAATACTATAAGGATGGTAATAATATACGGATGTAAATTATATAAAGATGATAATATAATGATGATCATAGTGTAGGGCTGGTTATACATTAAAGATGATAATTAATAGTATAAGGATAATAATTAATACTCTTAAATGTGATAATATCAGCAGTTAATTAGTAATATTACTTTGATAATAATATAAGGATAATTTATAGCAAAAAAAAAAAAAAAATGATATTTAAGTTTATAAGGATGGTATATGAAAACAAAATTGATATTTAATATATTCGTTTATACCATAAATGATTGGTCTCTATGCCTACTTTCCACACAATAAAAACAAAGACTTGGCATATGGAAAATATAAGGATGTCTTGCATTTTTGTTTTGCAGGTGCGAAAGGTGGGTGATTTTAGCTGTGTACCGCCAGGTCTCACGAAAGGTGTGGAAAGAGCATGTGAGGAGACCAGCCGAAACACAAGAGCCTTTTTTAAACACCATTTTGAGAACTTTTGATTCTCTGCATCATTTTGCAATAAGGAAGGCTCTCGATGTAATGAAATGAAAACGTTTATTTGTAGTTTTAAACAGCATGTTATTGATAATGTTTGGATATCATTTGTGGTATGGAGGCCGATTGGATAATGTTTGGATATCACTTGTATTATGAAGACTGATTGGATAATGTTTGGATATCATTTGTGTTATGAGGACCGATTGGATAATTTTTGGATATCACTTGTATTATGAAGACTGACTGAATAATTTGTTTAGATATCATTTGTGTTATGGAGCCCGATTGGATAATGCTTGGATATCATTTGTGTTATGGAGACTGATTTAACATGGTATGTGTAGCTTAGGTGTCTGCCATAGATTTGATTTGAATTTGAACACGGCAAAGTCTATGTTTAATTGACACGTGGGATGCCATGGTATAAGTCTTGCAAACATTACCGAACATCGCTGCTCAAAGCAACCTGAAACAATGTAATTACGTAAGAAATAAAAAGCCATTGATTTTTGTGAAGGTAGTTCTTACGATATTTGAAATGTAGTATATATCTAAGTGTACAAGGTATGCTATTGATGTAGCAGCGGGTTTCGCTGAACATTCGTTCAAATTCTGTGCATAATAAAATATGTAAATTGAAGGGAAATAAAATGTTCATATGTTCAGCTACTTAAAGAAGTGTTATTCATAACGAGTTTTGCATTAAATAGTACTGATCAATTCTGTATATAATTATATACCTTTGAATGTTATAATGTGAAATAGGTTATGTTCTAAAGCAGAGATCTGATATATTGCATTGGGTCTTATCGTATTATAGTACTTATTGGTGCCCTTCCTTTTTATTTGAGGTTCATTGCTTAACATTGCTATATGTCTTTTGTACTTGAATTGTGACATGTCTTTCATACTTGACATTGTGACATGTCTTTTATGCCTGACATTGTGACATGTCTTTCATACTTGACTTTGTGATTTTCTTTCATACTTTACATTGCGATATTCTTTCATACTTTACATTGTGATATTCTTTCCTGCGTTGCATTGTGACATTCTTTCATACTTTACAAGTTTTCTTTCTGTTACTGTTTGAAAGTTCTGTATAAGTTAAATAGTCACATACTGATTTATTAAATCTCCATGTCTTCAGTAGAATATCATGCCTGCTGAATAATTAGTTCATAATAAATATATTATTTCAAAATTATAATTTCAAGATATTTTCTTCATATTAAAATTCCATAATGATTCTATGAAGTTTTTCTTATTTTCATTTTTCCGTTATTATTCGTTATGAATCGATAGTGTCTAAAGTTTTATGCTTGAAAGTTGATTGTCATTTCTCAAGAAAATCAATTGTTCATGATAACATTTGAGTCTTTTACTAAAATCTAGAAGAATCACGATACTATGCACACTACAGAGAATTTAATTGGAGGAAATGGGTAGATTTAAAGAAACGAAACATGTGTTTAACCAGTCACGTAAATGGCATCATATTTTGATGACAACAGAATACAGGGACAACGATATTTTGACACATCCGGGAACTCCATTTTGGATGACTCACCTGCAATGTCGATGTAGGGTAGTAATCTATGATACCTGTTACACACCTTTCTGTGTTGTCTAGTAAAATATGCTGAACCAGCACACTTGTAGGCATTCCATTGATTGTGTTGATAACTGTACATTTAACACATAAAACAATCAGATATTCACACAAATCGACCTTGCCCACTGTACCGTGTTTACATGAACTCGCAAAATTGTGTACATTTGGACCATCGTATAATTGTCGGTGTTTAGTGTAATTGTATACATTTGGACCGTTATATTGTTGTTGGTCTTTAGTGCCATTGTATGTATTTGGACATCGTTTCGTCGGTCTTTAATGTAATTGTATAGGTGGCGCCCTACTGTCTATTTTTTTAAGGAAAGGAATTTTCCTGTTTTCCCTTGCTGATTATATTGGCCTTTTATAGACGATCATACCTATCGTAGGTATCGCTCAAAGAACTTTTACTTTGGTGTATGATTAATATTGGTTTTAGAGTATACAGCTTGGCCTTACTTCAGATGTCCACCTCTCAAAAAACTACTCGCTCCACTTGGTTATTTTCACTTCCTGGACTGAGGTAAATTATAAGCAAGGGCCGACAACAGTTTGTACATTTTATATATTTAGCAATTCATTGATTGTACTGTGAGAAGATGGTATTATCTAGTCTGGCAAAATTTCCAAAATTCCTGTTCCCTATTTTATTAACTTCGAGAGATACTGTACTTTAGACTAGTTCAGGCTGATTCTTTTAGCACAAGGGAGCAGCCATTTTAGTTAGATGTGTGCTTAGGTAATGTATCAGCAGAGAGGTTGGATAGTCTTGCTTGAATTGTCTTTGTTTGAAAACTAAAGGTTCCTACAAAAGCTGAAAATACAAGGTCAGTAACGGCAAACTGAAGCCTCTAACCAACCGAGAGTTTCTCTAATTCGGTTAACTCATTTTGTTACTTTATCGCTGAAGTTTTATTTTCATTTCTTGTGCGTGTATATGTCAGTACCCGGACACTCACTGTTGGTCGTCCAGCCTCTCTGCTGCTCTGGTTTTTATCCAAAGATTTTATTAAGACCTATGCGATACTTCGACCTAGGATCGTTTAAATTTATTGTGATAAATCGGTGTGGTGTGGCTTGTGCTTTTGAAAAAATATTTTAAACTTAGTCATATCCGTATCCCCTGAACACCAAGTCTGATGAATATTTCTCAACGTATGTGTATCGACTCCATTAAACACCACTAAAAGATTACAATTATCTCAGACCACTTTAGGTATTTGTATATATCGCTGAGAAACATATATAATATCATTATATTTTTGTGTCTGCCCCGGGAAAATATCCGAGCTGGATTTGATTGTTTGTCCAGCATCACACCATCATATACTACGAGATTATTAATAAATCCGTCGAGGTCATATACAGATGGGGCTTCATTAATATCGGTGATAAAGTCAACAACACCATCGGTGTCATCATCCTCGTCCAACAATTTTGCGTTCTCATTAAAATCTTTAAGTACTTCATACCATCGTTGATCATCTACAGATGATGCCACCAAGTACTGCTTATCCCACTTGAGCCATCTCAGTATCAGATTAAGCAATAATTGTGTTTTACCAGTCCCAGATGGACCTATGATAATTGCTCTGATAGAATTTGGTAGTGCTGGATGATGCTTGACTGGCTCCTGCTTTCGTGTCGCTGAAAAGTCAATGACACCCATGTTGTACAAATATAATAAATAATGAATTTATATTGTGTTCGATGCAGAGCATCCACCCCACCAGTGGATTAACAACAATAATAAGAACAAAAAAAGCAAGCGTGCACTTACAGGCAAGTGTGTGAAATGTGGTACAAGCAAATATAGATTTATTTCGTCTCGTACGAAGACAGGTGCTGATATCGCCGCTTCATTGGGAAAATTTCCAGGGACATCATGGGCTAAATACCCAGGAGAAAAACAGCTTCCTGGATATAATTACTGTGGTGCTGGAACCAGACTTGATATCCGACTTGACGAACGAGACCAACCAAGACCTGGAGAGTATCCAATAAATGCCATTGATCAAGCGTGTCACGTTCATGTTGTTGCGTATAAAAATAAGGATTTACAACTACGGCACCTCGCAGATGTGAAGTTGATTCACGCGCTAAATTCTATAAAGAATAAATCTTTCAGAGAAAAACTTGCTATTTTTATAGTAAAAGCTGCAATGAAAGGTAATCTAGTCCTAGGGGCTGGTAATTAATCAACTAATTATCATAATAATGGAATCGGTTTATTATAGCCCAAGAGAGGCAGAACAGAGATTAGTAAACTTGAAGATGCATCAAATGTTTCACGTTCTGTTGCTGCAAATTGGTTAGGACGACAGACAATATGGCAAATTTATCTACCACCGCCTAAAAAATTCAGCATGCACATTTTGATGTCGGCACTCCCAGTGAAGTTCATCATGATACTATTAAATTTGGTAGACGTCAATCACGCATGTTTAAATACGCGTTAATTGTTGTTGACGTTGCAAGGAGATATAAAGACGGAGAACCATTATCAACAAAAATAGAAACTGAAGTTGTACCTGCTTTTGAACAAATTTATGAACGAGGACCCTTGCGATGGCCACAACTATTACAGGTTGATCCTGGCAAAGAATTTCTTGGTGCAGTATCATCTCTGATGAAAACACAACGTTAAAATCAGACAAGGACAAACTGCAATTCATCGTGATCAGGCAATCGTTGAACGATTTAATCGAACACTTTCTGAGCGGTTATTTCGATATCTGTATGCGAAGGAAGTATCCACAGAGAAGAGATCTAGTGAATGGGATGCAAGGCCACCAAGTGTGATAGCTGCGGTAAATAATGAAATTACTCATGCAACTTCTATGAAGCCTACCAATGCGATCACAAAGAAACATATACCAATACAACGACATGACTCTTCTTCTCATACTACTTGCAACTATCAAATCAGCAGGCCTCCACAAATTCCACAAATCATTCATCGGAGTTTCTGGAATTACTTCACACTGAACCTTATCTGGCTGCAGTCTGATTTACCTTTTAAATTCATTTAGCGGTTCATCAATAGCTCTATGATCATCAGTTATTTCTTCGTAATAATTTACATTTTTTTTAGCCATTCGTGTGGAGACTGTCTAACAAAAGGTGACGGTTGATCATGATCGCCACACATTATTACAGCA
>JAECUM010084244.1:0-20534 GCA_016617855.1 Megalonaias nervosa | reverse complement strand
GAAAGTGCTACATTTCAGCTAATCTTTATTACAGCCTGCAAGTTGTTTTACTGAACAGAATTTTTCTTTTCTTTCAAAAATCAACCACCCGTACCCCAGTCTAAAACCAATGAACATAGACATTTATTTTTTATGAAGGAACATGTATAATATTTACAATATTTATGTATAATAAATAATATAATAATAACAAATAATAATAAATATAAAATATTTATTTATATGGCCAAAAATAGATCAATGAAAAAAAAAAGAATGGATACTATACATCTTTTTTAATGTATACAGTAGATTATGTTCTAAAGTTGCTTGGATACAGTTTATTTACAAAATGATATGGAAATGCAAATGTCAGTATGGCCAGCCTTAATTGTGCCCATTGTATATTTCAGGTAATGATGTACTATACATGAGCAAAATTCTAAACTCACGTTAAATCCAATACACACAAAAAAAGAAATAATTTTATTTGCTTCTGACACAAAGCAGAATTATTTCTGTTAATGTTTTATACTTTAAGTTTCTTTGTAATTGTGCAGATTGTAACCGATGGTAAAGCATTTGTAATAATACTAGCAATTGGGCAAAGTATGTCACCGTGACTTGTTCTGAACATTGAGGTGTATTCTTCTAGAAGCATCCTTTCTTCAGGTTTGCTCAGTATGCAAACTCATTGATCTAGAATGAACATTTCAAGCAGTGCCTGTTATTAAAAATAATTTGCATCAATTATTGTGATGGTGATTTGAAGATGAAAACTTAAACCCAACAGAGAAAGCATCTCACCTTTATTGATGTCTCAGACTGAAAGCAGACATTGGTCTTCATAATTAAGTGCAAATAACATCAAACTACTGTTACGTATAGGCTCATTCAAAAGTAACAAAAGAAAAGAGTGAAACCAACAAGCTTTGTAAGTTTTAACAAAATTTATTTCCCTACAAAACACGGTGAAAAAGTGAAAATAGAAAATAGGACTTAGTTTGTGAAGACAATCCAAACATTTATCCTAGTACTGAAAAAAATACAAGTCCTATCACTAAATAGTTTTAACTGAATCCAGGTTCGAATCTTGATGACGTTCCAAGATGGAGGATGATGACGTCAGGTGAAGTCTTTATACAAATGTCAAGAGTTCCACACTGAACCACAACTTGCAATGTTCCAATTTAGAATGAATTTCCACTGAATGTATTTGTCATGAAATTTTTATACACAGGAATCGCTTGTATAGTTCTCTAGGGAATAAATTATCATATTCTAAAAAATAGATGAACTTCTGAACAAGCTGTCATCTATAATAAAACATCTCGAGCTCCAAAGATGTAAAAATACAACTCTTTACGGCACATAATAGAAATATATCCTTCTTCTTGAAGATATATTATACGACTGACTATTTCACGGGGATCTGAGTATTTTTAAAGTGAACTAAGACGTCATTTCATGCGCGCACGATGGAATGCGTGGCTATTTCATTATCAAATAGCGCAGTAAACAATGCAATTACACGTAGGCTAGAAAATGACCTTGGCAATAACCAATCATTTTCGCGTAGTGTTTACTACATCGACAAACCATGGCAAGAAAAAATCGTGCTTATGCGAGTCATACTACGTTTTATATAAACATAATATCTCTTTCAAAAATATCAGATCCTGTGAAAATAATCATTACAATGAAATGTAATGACACAGAAATAAAATAAAAAAGAATTTAAAATTAACACACAAGTAATTAAATAACACATTCGTAACACTACTGTATGAAGCATACTGCACATACTGTATGAAGCATTAACTACTGTATGAAGCACACTGCACATAAACAAGCATACTGCATATGAAATGTAGACCCTAGTCATGGTGCAGATGTATTCCCTCTGATGGGGGGTGGGGGCAGAATACTAGAGTGTAACAGCATTCTGTTCAAACTTCCGGCAGTCACAGGGGCATTAAGAGATTAGTGTTAGGACTGGTCGGCCTGGTGTCCGGATAATGTGACTGGGTGGGATATGATGCTACATGTCTGCGACATGATGCCCGAGTGCTAAATATCACTATAAGCAGCCACACTACCGACATCGTAGCGATATGACTGAAAATTTTTTTAAAGATATGTTAAAATCCAAATCACACACATAAAGATTTGAAATTGTAAGCTGTATAAGAATGGAGGTATTAATATCAATTACACACTACCAACACATACTTCCTAACATAGTTTATCTTTCTGTGCATGGAAATCAACAAAATGCAAAGAATAGATTTTCTTAAGTAAACATACCTATATCTGGGTTGAATCTACATTCAGAAACTAAAAGGTAATCAAAGGAAATAATGGATCAGTGGGACTTGCAATACATAATGATGGTGCTGTTTACTTGCATAAGCTGAGCATAACATGGATGTATAGAATGACAGATTGCAGTACTTTTACTGAATATAGTTGTCAGGCATGATTGGACAGATAACAGTATTTTTACAGAGTATAGTTGTTAGGCATGACTGGACAGATAACTACTTTTACTGCGTACAGTTGTCAGGCATGACTGGATTGATTACAAATCATGATGATCTCAAAGTCGTGAGTTGTCACATAGAGGTTTCAGAGAATCAGCAAAAACAAGGAGTGTGTGTGTGTGTGTGTGTATGTGTGTGTGTGTGTGATGTGTGATTTGGATTTTTAACGTAGCTTTAACAATTTTTCAGTCATTTCTCTACAATGTCTGCAGTGTGGCAGTTTATAATGATGTCTAGCACTGGGATATCATGCCGCAGACATGTAGCATGATGTCCCACCCAATCACATTATCCTGACACCAGGCCTACCAGTCCTAACACTAACCTCTTAATGCTGAGCGCCAAGCGAGGCAGCTGTTAGTACCATTTTTGTAAATCTATGGTATGACTCGACCGGGGTTAGAACCCACGACCTCCCGCATCCGATGTGGACGCTCTAACCACTAGGCCACCGGAGCGGTGGCAAAAACAAAGAATATACTTTCTTAACTAAATATCACTATAACCACAGTGTAGGTTCTGAAAACCAAAAAGAAGTAGAAGGAAATAATAGATGAGTGTGACATGCAATACCTAATGAATGTTCTGCCCACTTGCACAAGGTGATCATGGGATGCATATACAGAATGACAGATAACATTACTTTTACCGAGTTCAGTTAGGCAAGACTGGATTGAATACAAAACATGATGGGCCTGTACTGAATGGTCATGCATTGAGTTCTTTTTGATATACATGTAATGTGATATCCAGTCACAAACATTCAGTAAAGCCTAATGTCACAGCCAATAAGTGTCCTTTATTTAACGTAATTGTTCATGATTTTGTTGAACACATGTAAATGAAAAACTTGAACTGAATGTGAATTCAGTTCACAGGACTGTTCAGATGGGTGCGTGTAATTGGAGATAAAATACTGCCCTTTCACTCTATAGTTAATTGGAATAAGAAGTAGTTGTCTGGATGAATACCTGAACTTTCATAGAATATTTTTGCAATGATTATTAAAGTATTCTTAGTGAAACATTAATTTCTAGTTGTGTTTCTTTATACTGAATGGTGGAAGTTGTGATGGTTGTGTCATAATTAGCGATAGGTATTTTTAGTCAAACCCTAACATCTAGTTTGTAACACATTACACTGAACGGTGGAAATTTTGCATTACTATTATTTAAATCATGGACTGAGTATGTCCTTAAAACACTTGGTTAAGAAAGTAGATGATAAACATGCATGCACACACATAACAATAAAACTCTAACACCAGTGTGTAACACACACATAACAATAAAACTCTAACACCAGTGTGTAACACACACATAACAATAAAACTCTAATGCCAGTGTGTAACACACACATAACAATAAAACTCTAACACCAGTGTGTAACACACACATAACAATAAAACTCTAATGCCAGTGTGTAACACACACACATAACAATAAAACTCTAACACCAGTGTGTAACACACACATAACAATAAAACTCTAACACCAGTGTGTAACACACACATAACAATAAAACTCTAATGCCAGTGTGTAACATACACATATAACAATAAAACTCTAACACTAGTGTGTAACACACACATAGCAATAAAACTCTAATGCCAGTGTGTAACACACACATAGCAATAAAACTCTAATGCCAGTGTTTAATGAAATCAGTATCGTGAAATATAAAGAATATCTCTTAATTATTAACATACAGAAAATACAAAATGGCACTAAACATTAAATCAGTTGACACTGTTTCTACTGCTGGTTTAAACTATATTTCATTTGATAGCTACCTCCATCGTCACATGATCAGTAAAATACTGAAAGTTACAATTATTAAAATATATTAATAATATTTGAATAAATATAGCTTAATTTTTGTTTAAATAACACAATAATACTTTTAATATTAAAATGATGTATTTGGGTGTATTTGAGAACATTTGAGTAAATAGACACACCCCATAAAATTAAAGAAACATGAACATAATATAATTGCTCAGTGTTGTTGGTAAAATGCGTAAGACTGAATATATATTGGGAACAAAAACATAACGAATTCAGGTTACTACGTCTTGAGCTCTTTTAATTATCTAAACATAGCAGGTGGTTGGAAGATATTGCCATAGTTGCTCTCTGTCTAGTCACTATATAGCTGAAGTCATTTAATTCATGTAAAAGTGTCCAAAGGTTCTAGTACGTTAATTACGTCTATGAGGTATGCAAATGAAGTAACTTTGTCATACCACAAATGCTCGACATGAGCTTGATGTTCAAAAAAAAGCAATAATCTGAAGGAAATCCAACCCCACCCCACTCATATACTAGAAAAGTATAGTATAATATACAGGGTCCTATGCCAGAATGGGTCATGGGGGTAATCTGAGGTAATTTTGTCGCTCTGTATGATTTTTTTCCCCTTCGGATTATTGCTTTTTATTTTCAACATCAAGCTTGCGTCGAGCACCTGTCTATATCATAAAAGATGCTATCCACTAGGCCTATACACCGTTGGTTCAACATAAAGAAGTCTATGCATGTAACTGATGAGCAGCTTTTCTAATTCATAATTTGAGGCATGGGATATAAATATTATTTTGTTAGACTGTATGAACAACTATGCACTTGAGACGTTTTTTCTAGTACCTACGACAACCATATTGTACTGGTTCTCTTGCCTGTTCATTTAAATTTCATAATAGTGAATACAAACTTCACAAGTTTCTGTTTCCTAAATCATTTAATATTTAGGTGGCAGGGGAGTTTCATGAATTGGTCCCTGTCAAATTTCTTAACTTAAATCTATGGTGTGACCTTTTGAGCTATTACTGTGTAATAATTAAAGATATGGATATATTTGTGAATTTGGTCTTTCTGGGTTGTGTTGTGAGGCAACTGATGTGAGGTATGTACACCTCATGTAGTCACTGCACAGTATGTAACCAGTGAAATACCAATAGTTGGTTAGGAAGCAGAGCTAGCCACTTATAGCAGTAGACACGTTGGTTGAAGGCAGGTAGAATATCTCAAAAACTGCCTGGATGACAACTATTTTGAATTGCATCAAGCTATTAAGTACACAAATTTTTCAAAATTATCACCTAGGGAAATGGCTTGTATTTACACTGTAAGCATCACATGTTCTCAAAAATGGCCTTTGGACATGAAAAATGCATGTATAAATTTGTGTGTGTGGTGCATCAACGCTTTTTTATTCTGTGAATTTCCACAAACTTGTCAGGTCAAGTGAATGATATTCTTATGTATTGTTTTATTATACCTATCAAAAAATATGGGCCTTCTTAAGTTTTTGACCTCACCCATATATTTTATTTCTTATGAATTTTTATCTTAGGCAGGTGTATGCAACATCAAATTTGTACATAAAAACTGTCCCATGCACCCTTGGAATCTGATCACAATTATTAGTTCTGGCTCAGTACCCCACGAATGTAGTCCCCATGTATTTTTAGGGCATTTTCTCCGTCTCCTTTTGGTGGTGATACAAGAGTTAGATTTAGTTATTCTTGATATGGATTTAAAAGTAATGCCGGTGAACCTACGACAAGAACTTTACCGTTAAGTCATGTTTGAAGGTATTTTAGATTAACACATGATTTGTACTGATTGTCAAACAGTTAGGCCTGTCATGGAAGGTCTGGAAAGTACCGGTTGAAATAGGGCGGCACGGCTTTGCAGCACATATCTTTTTGCGTGCTACGGGAGTCATCGGGATTACAGGACCTAGCCGCAGGAAGCTAGTCACCAATGGCCATAGGACACAATTAATTTTACTATATATTCTCTACATTTGTTTCTCAGTACTGAACTTTCCACTGTGTGACAATCATTACAAATCATATGTTAATCTAAAATACCTTCAAAGACGACTTCACGGTGAAGTTCTTGTCAAAGGTTGACCTGCATTTTTTTGAAAGGCTTGACTGTCAACAAACGAACGTGCAATGGAACACAGATTTCACTTCCGGATCATCACCAAGACCTTATTACTCACTGTACACTGTCGCCGAAACACACACAGACAACCACACCATAAACTCATATTCTAAAGAATAAGCAATTGCCTTTAAATCCATGTCAAGAATGCCTAAATCTAAGTCTTGTATCACCACCAAATGGAGACAGGAAAAAATGCTCTAAAAATAGACTGGGACTACATTCGTGGGTACTGAACCGGAAATATTAATTGTGACCTGATGCCTGTAATTGGTGGGTAAACAGACCGAGGAAGTCTCACATTGAATTTGGCGGAAGAGAGGGGAGCAACGGAAAAGTTAATCGGTTCCGGGCTGAATCTGATCCAATCATTCGACGCGCATCTCATGAGAGTGTTGTATCAGTGCCGAAACACTCTAGGAAAGAGGTCACCACTTGATGATGGAACCTAACTGCAGTTCACACACACACACACACACACACACACACACACACACACACACACACACACATATATATATATATATATATATATATATATATATATATATATATTGAAAATATTATGTTAATTTGTACTATTCTACCCAAACACGCGTTGTACTTATTGGACAAACGATATTTGCTTAACATTAATCTTAACTACACAATACCATATTTTCTCCACAGTATTAGTGAAAGCATATTGCAATATTTCCTCCATCTTAAGCATTATTACACTGACAGTACAGCTTAAACTCAATGTATTGATAAATATACGTTTCTATGAAATGCAGTACATTATGAAGCAAATGACATTTCTTCTCAGTGAATAAAATCAAGGAACCAAATGTTATTTTGTTCCCTGGAACTAAGTGTTATTTAGTTCCCGATTGATATTTATCCTTTATTGAAACTGATCCCACACCCTCATTAGACATGTATTATATGTGTGCATCTATGTTTCATAATGAATATTTCGGATATGAGCAAGAAAGAATTCTTTTACGAGCCGCTATGCAAAGTGTCAAAGCTGTCATTTTAAAACTGCATTACTCTTATAATTCCATATTAAAACATTAGTTATTGCTGATCTTCTTTATGGAAGTGCCTTCGTCAGCATATTAACTTAACAAAATCACTTTTATTAACTTCACACACGTCACGTCACGTCAAGACTAAATCTGCGATCAGCAAAGCGTAAACCAATGTACAGTGTAATTATAGTAACGTGAAAACACGACAACTACATTGATTTTGCCGCTATACTGAACTTAAAGAACTGTTATTAAATGATATAAAACCTTATGACTAATGCTGTTATCATTATCTCTTGAAGATAAATAAATATTACCATCAATATATTAGTGTATAATTGTTATTTATGGCAATTCTGTGCAAAACCTATGAATCATGCACTCGGGAAAGGGTATGTATATGCTCGACCTCTGTCAGAGCCAGATTCTGTCAAAGTTTGAATAAATAATTTAATAATTAAATAATTTAATAAATATTAACGTAGGCAAAATATCGTTCTACTCATATCATAGTTTGACAATGAAAAATGGCTGATGGAACACGATCGTTAAATGTATAATCAATGAGTAAGGCCGCTATGAACATTAAATGAAATCGGCGATTAAATCAATGAATTTTGTAAACGTTCCTGCTCCCTTAATGAGTAGAATTTGTTATGAAATTGAAATGATTGTACCAAAACTGAAGAAATGATATTAAATCAAAGTTTATATTCTACTGTTTCTCAGGGTTTGATCAGAATGGAACATTATGGCCGACTAACAAAACGACTGGCGACGAATGTACCCGAAAACCATACTTATCAAGCAGTGTTATTTTCCGCCACTGACACCTTCCTTTATTAAATAACGTATTTGGAAAACCACGTGACAACGTTTCTCCACGGGAATTTGTTCTGTGCATACCAGGGTTCGTATAGACGTAGTATATTGCACATGACCGGCCGCTTGCGATGAAGTATTTCTGGAGGGTATTATAATAAAAATTTTTTAACCTATTTTGAACGTATAGGAATGAAAAACCTTTCTTATTCGGGTAATCACTCTTAGATAATTTCCTTTATATTACGATCTTTGGTAACATTACGAGTAGAGGGAAGACGATATAGAGAACTGTGCAGTAGGGTCTAACGTACATAAAAGCTTAAAGGGGTGGGGGGTCTTGATAAAGGTACTCGCGTGTGCAAATGCCGAACGGTGAAACTTGTATTCATTCCCGATTGTACTCCAACTACACAGCCAAAGTCGATAAATTTTGTGCTCTAGTTTGTTAATCTCATTCACAGTCTGATAAGAATGTTTCAAAAATATTTTGTAGCAAGATAAATACGTTTCATAAACAATAGGGTTAGATATGTGGTTTATGCGTTAATTCACACATCTTTTGATCAAGCCACTAAACAAAACGTATGTAAACTGATTCCCCTAATCCACTGGCGTCTTTTCGCATAATTTGGTTTTCAATGTTAATTTGAATGAATGAATGAATGAATGAATGAATGAATGAACTGTATTGTATAAAGCCAGTTGGGCACGGCATGTACACAATAAACATGACCGAATTCCGTGATTGTTGGATAACGAGTCCAACACTATCAGCTGAGCTACCGTGGTTCCATTCAAGTGGTGGACGACTTTAAGTGTAAAACTTGTAGTCAACGGAACGTTTTTAATTAAATGTACATACCATAAGCAATTATGAACGATAGTTTTCCGATAAATTTACGTCATTTAGCACGATATATGATTAATTAAGGTCTAATGTAAATACACACCATATTAGTGGGTGTTTTGCACCGCACCATTAAATCAAACTGTATGAAAAGTATTCTCTACAATGTATTGTTACTGGATGTCTCCAAAGATGGCTATGCTTGCAAGTTGAATAATTCAACTACATTTTACATAGTTTTATATTAGTGTAATTCTTCCTAGAAACCTTGCCTTATGTGACGACATTTTGAAAATTATTACACTATGAGAGGAACTATGCAATCGAGGATAACCTACATACAAGCCGAGAAAGGATTGGTCTTCATAAAGCCATCACATGTACAAACGTTCCAGATCATTAATGGCATTCTTTCTGCCAGAGTGTTCCAGCACTACTGCTAATGTTCATAAAGTGTTTTTCTTGGTCGCTATGGTGCCATTCACTAACTGATAAAATTGTTTTAAAAACATGTTTTGTAGGAAGATAAATAAGTTCAATAAGCAATGTGGTCCGACCTCTCGTTCATTACCTTCATCTTTTGGCGAACTGATCTAGAACTGAATGACGACACCTGTCATGCTGTTTTCTTCCAGTCACTTAGCAAAAGATACAGTTACAAAACTATAAATTGATTTAAATGCATATGCATTACTACAGATGTAAAACTCCATTATTGAAAAGATAGCAAGATTTATATTTGTTTGGTTTCAGGACATTGTAAACATATTATGCCCAGGAAAAAAGCTATAAGTACCTTTATAAGGACACGCAAGCAAGCCGACACCATTTGGCTCGGGTATCGAACCACATGACCCTTTTAACAGGTGGCCGATACTTTACCTATTGAACTACCGCATCTCCCTTCAATAGCAAAGAAGATTTTAAATGTGGTATGATTTTACGCAAGGGAATTGAGTTTTACAATGAAAATTTTGTAATTTATTATTAATTTTAGTTTTTGGATAAATTTACGTCATTCAACCAGATTTACAATTTTTTAAAGCATAATGTAAATGTACAGTTTATTATTAGTTACTTTGTCTCCTATTCAATAAATCAAGCCATAAAATGTATGCTCTCCGTATAAAATTTTATCAGATGTTGTATTATGCTGTCAAGTCCAATAATATATATATATATATATATATATATATATATATATATATATATATAGAGAGAGAGAGAGAGAGAGAGAGAGAGAGAGAGAGAGAGAGAGAGAGATTATAAAGTAGAAAGCAACTAAGCTGTGATGAAAGACAGATGGAATAGTTGGATGTGGCTAAGTTGTGGCAAGATAGCGAGGGAGAAATTGGAAGTAACTAATTTGTGACAAGAGACAGAGGAAAATGTTGGGTGTGACTACATTTTGATGAGAGAAAACAATGGATGGAAATGTTGGAAGTGTCTAAGTTATGACATAGAAAGAATGGGGGAGATGAAGTATTTGTTAGTTGAGAGAGAGAGAGAGAGAGAGAGAGAGAGAGAGAGAGAGAGAGATGTAGTGCATGACTAAGTTGCGAGAAGGGAGAGAGACAGAGAAGTTGCTATGCTGTGACAAGAGAGAGAAATGTTGAAATAGGCTAGTTCTGACAAGAGAGACACATTGCAAATAATAACTCAAATGATTTTTTTTTTAAGCGAGCACCTGTTGCCAATTAAAATTTTGTGGAATGAGGAAAGGGTAATGCTGTTTGTTACTTTACGTACATAATAATGTCCCAGTGCCAGACATCACTGTAAACTGCCACACTGCAGACATCGTATTGGTGTGACTAAAATTGTTAAAGCCATGTTAAAAATCTAAATCACACATCTTTTCCATCATTCTCTCTGGTCTCAACATAGCTACTTCCTACGTTTCCATCTCTCTCTCTCTCTCTCTCTCTCTCTCTCTCTCTCTCTCTCTCTCTCATCACAACTTAGGCACTTCCAACTTGCACATCTCTCTCTCCATGGTCACAACAAAGCAACTTGCATCTTTTCCATCAACAGTGTCTCAATGAGCCACATCTGATTTGTTTCTTCATTTACAATTAAAACTTGAGTTGTATATGTCATCCTTCTTTGCTTATTCACTGGAGTTACAGTATGTACAACGGGTGTCTGTTTGTAGAAATACAAATATTGTAACTGTGCAGTAATTTTGGGATGTATTGAGCTTATTTGTGTATAATGGAACATCAGCAAATCAAAGATAATATCACTTTGAGGAGTAAGGTGCCTTGCCCAAAAACACACCTGGTGGCAGACCTGGCCTGGCCAGGGCAGGATTTGAACCCAAACCCTTTGGTTATTAAGACAATGGCATGCTAACCACTAAGTCAATGCAGATCACACAGAAATGTATTTAAACAGAAAGTTCCAACTATGTTGAGGTTTTTAGGAATTGTTATATGATCCAATTGAAAGCCACAAATCTGCTGATGTTTTTAAGAATTGTTGTACAACACAAGTGAAGGCTCCAACTCCATTAAAGTTATTAGGAACTCTTGCATAATCCAATGCAAAGAACAAAAATTGCAGCAAAATTCTATTAAATACTAATTTTCACAGATTTTATGCTATTAAATGAAGTCCTATTTCAAGCAGCCAGCATAGGCCTTAATCTGATGTTACCTTGTGGGAAGGTAGATCTACAAAGCATAGACTTTAGTCTGGTGTTGCCTTGTGGGAATTTTGATCTAGATTTGCTATAGAGGCCTTAATTTGATGTAGCCTTGTTGGAGTGTGTGTGTGTGTGTGTGTGTGTGTGTGTGTGTGTGTGTGTGTGTGTGTGTGTGATTTGGATTTTAACATAGCTTTAACAATTTAACATATAAGCTTTAAGATACTGCTATGATGTCTGCAGTGTGGCAGTTTATAGTGATGCCTAGCACTGGGGCATTATGCCGCAGACATGTAGCATGACGTCCCATCCAGTCACATTATCCTGACACCAGGCTGACCAGTCCAAACACTAACCTCTTAATGCTGAGTGCCTGCCAAGGCAGCTGTTAGTACCATTTTTACAAGTATTTGGGATAACTCAGCTGAGGTTTGAGTCCACAACCTCCTGCATCTGAGGCGTACACTCTAACCACTAGTCCATCGGAGGTAGATCTTGCTCTGGTTGTTCCCTTGAATTGTTGGAAACTGCTATAGTAATGCCATCCCAGCATATTTTTTATGACATAATGAAGAATTCTTTATGCTTGATGGAATTCAAATTTTTTTTCAAATTTCTTAGAAAATGGAATCTGAACTTGCTGCACTTATGCCTGAATACTGTACTTTAAAGTGCATGAAAACAAATAATATTATTGCTATATTTTTTAAATCCTATTTAATATTTTAACAAACAAACGTAAACGAATATCACTCATGTTAGGTTCAAAGGACCACTGCAAATGAACTACAAAGGAATTGTCACTAAATTTCATCCCTTTTTCAGTCCTTTAAATTATTTAATTCTAAGCTTTTCTCCAAACTTTTCTGTGGCAAAATTGCTATTCAAAAATCAAAACAAAACATCAAAAATATAAAAAAATAACTTCATACTGAAGAAGGTTCCTTTGTTATTGGTAACATAGGAACAGCGTTCATAGTGGAATGTTCCGTCTTTTGTGTGGCAGGGTTTGATGAGAGTCTGCACTTCTGTGTCTTCCCCAAAACTCTGGCCACACACATGACACTGGAAGAGATGTATACCAAGATGTATTTTGCTCACGTGCGTCTTTTGGGAGCTGAAAAGAAAGTTTAAGACAGTTATACAGTAAAACCTGTCTTGAAAGACCACTGCTATATGAGACCACCTGTCTTGAGAGACCACACTCTCAATGAACAAATTTAGTGATTATATAGCATTGTTACCTGCTATGAGAGACCACCTGTCTTGAGAGACCATAATTTGTTGGCAAAAGAGGTGGTCTTTCAAGACAGGTTCTACTGTACTGCAGAATGATTCAACTTTAGTGGCATACAAGTTTTTGTGGATTTCATGGTTTTCACAAGCCATGAATGTAAAGGTCCATTACAATAACTTTTATGATGAAGACTATAAGATCCCCTTTCATATCCATGAATGTAAAGGCCCAATACACAATTATTTTATTGATGATGGTTATAACTCATTACAATGCATAAAACCCCATTAAAATCCATGAATGTAAAGGTTCAGTATACAGTTATTTATTGATGAAGACTATATGACCCCTTCAAAATCCATAAATGTTAAGGTCCAATACACAGGTATTCATTAACGAAGATTAAAGAATCCCTTTTCTAACCCATGAATGTAACGATACAATAAATTATTATTCATTGATAAAGAAAACAGAATCCCCTTTCAAGTCCTTGAATTTTTATACTACCCAAGCTTTTGTTATCTTTTTCTTACAAAATCATGAAAATTGTGACCTGTCAGTGGACAGTCAATTTTAACATTAAATCTTAATTTTTATGAATTTGGTTACTGCGGCATAACTACTGGCTTCATTGAATGGTGCGCTAAAATATTTAAAAATATTTACATTTCTTCTCCCACCTGAGATGATGATGCTATGGACTGAGTAACACTACTAAATGGACTTTGTGACCTTGACGTTTTACTTTTTCAGTCCTATTACTTTGTATGTCTCATTTTCTTTAAAATATGTGCAAATGTTTTTAAGAAAACAGAAAATAAAGTTACTTGATTAAACTTTCCCCAAAACTGACACAATACACTCTGTGATCTTATCTATGACCCTATTTTTCTTCATCAAAGATGTTTCATCTAATCCATGGAGAGATGATATATATATATATATATATATATATATATATATATATATATATATATATATATATATATATATATATCTTAAAAAAAACAAAACAACAACAACAACAAAACTTCTGAAATGATCTTTGATCTTTTTTCAACAATCTTCATCTAGTATATTTTATATGTTATGGTTTACTTCTTCGTAATTTCTCATGATAATTCATCAGTAGATATTGTCATATCCAAAAACATGAATAAAATCCTAAATCTAAAACTTAAAGGAACGTTTCCTGTAACCATGACCATTGACCTTTAATTGACAGTGATGTTCCTCCCACCCACCCACTCTTGCATTTGTAGGCTCAGTCCAATGGTTAGCCAAATATGAAAACAAATTGACTTTTGTTTTGAATAAAACAAGGAATGCTGGCCAGCCAATCAACAGAATGACAGACTCAGCGACTGGTATACCTTGCCTTTTGAAAATCTGTTGCAGGTGAGGCAAAAAATCTCTACAATTATCAGTAATACTCATAAATTTGTAAAATTTTCATTTTGTCATAAAGAGATTTGTTGTTCTGTTGTGAGTTTAATGCCATTTTCAGCACATATTAGGCTATGTATGGCAGCCAATATAGCTGGTGGAGGAAGAACGCAGGAAAATCCTGAAAAGAACCACTGACCCACAAGAAGCTACTGGCAACCTTCTCACATACCGACACAGGCCAAGCCAAGGACAATGGTTAACCCAGATGGAACAAGGTGAGATTTTAAGAGCTTCAGATCACTCGGCCACCCAAGGGCCATCAAGAGATTTAACAGTAAAATAACTGAAAGTGAATATGGGTGAAAATGGATATCTATAGTTTCTTATATTTCTGTCTTCAACTTGAGGCCACAAATGAACATGTGAATCTCTTCTCCTTTATCTGTTTACTGCCTAGTATTCTTAGAGAATCATGACTCATTGTGGTATACCTGCATCCTTCAACTGTGCAGTGATAAACCTGAAGCTTCAATGAACTTGATTCAGAAGAATGCAGCTGATAAAAGATTTCTTTCAATATGCAAATTTCATTAAAACCCTCAAGGAAATTCTGTGCCTGTTTGTTAATGATTGTACAATTTATATGGTTTTGTCAACAATTATAAAATTCAGTTTTATTAACGGCTGTAAAATTTAGTATCTTGTTACCAATGGTAAGCTAGAGTATCTTTTGTCGCCAATTGCAAATTCAGTATCCTTTCGTTAACGAGTGTAAACTTCAAAAAATTTTGTTCTTCTGTTTCTAATAAATTTAAACACAAAAGATACTTCAATTGCTCACCACAACAAATCCCATTGCTAGTTATTATGTATAAAAAAACAACATTTCTGAATACTGAACCATGAGGTAATGCCTCTCTGGTATTGCCTTCACCTGAAATATTAAGTATTTAGTCACCTGGCCCCTTATATGTGTTACTCACAGAGTACACATTTAACTTGAAATTAACACTGCCATCGGAGGTCTCAGAAATGCTTAATCACATGTATTTGGATGATAATTTTTTTTTATCTGGGATGCAGAAAATCACTTACACTGGAGTCCTTCATATGCATGCAATATCTGGGTGGCAAATTCAAAGGACTGCCAGTCCTGCTTTAACCACCTGCTGAGTGGGCAAATGTGTTGATCAATTGATCATTTTAGCTGTGCTAATTTTGATCATGACAGAATTCAGTGGCTACAGAAGCAAATAGACAAAGATTGTAATGAGATTCAGAAGAGTGCTAAAGTTTATAGAACTGATAGTTTGGATGGAACAGTAGCCAAGTGTTAAGAAACTGTGATGCCTGGCTTCATGTTTGGAATAAGACCTTTCGCTGGATTGACAAAACTCAAGTCTCACTCTGATGGACAAATAAGAGCTATATGTCAGTTGTGTAAAGAATCTGGAAAATTAAACTCAGTGGTAACCACTGGTTCTTCTCATATGGGTATTTAGCCACTTCAGATATGCTCAATATTCATCTGTGAGGGGACTGCAATTTTTGCTGGTGCGACTATTTTTACCTGGACTCATAATTTTGAAAACTTAGGAAGTTGACTTCAGGTCATGATTCATATACTTGTAACATCTAACCAATGTCTACTTTACAACATAAAATTTTTGGAATGGGGGTGGGGGTGGGGGGGGCAGTGTAAATTACTTCTTCATTTAGAAAAGGAGTGCAATGTAAAAACGAAAATATAAGACATTATTTCCACATATTTTTAGTTTATATTGTGGCAGGAGTTTGAGAAACTAGCATTACAAATCCCATGAATGTCATCGTAGACCCTGATAACAAAATAATACATATATAGGGAACATTTTGCAACATATGCAATATGTACGAGACTTCTGAAACATAAATTATTTCCTTTCATATTTATTTCTGTTTATATTGTTTTCTTTCTTGCTCTTTGGTCTCTGGCTTCCAGCAATCCACACAGTGATAGGTGAACATGTAGGGAGAAGTAAGACATCTAGGATAATTTTTATTAAGGAATTTAACTGAATGACACTGCTAGAACAAACACCCTCAATGTAGACTGGTCCCCTGTCTTACTTACACATATTATTATGACAGGTACTGGAATTTTTCAACCTTGACCTTTCATATAACAAAATGGCCATGGACACTGTATCTAATGTAAACAAAATCACAATATGCAGGCGATTTCTAAATTTTGATGTACGGATATAAATTAAATAAATTTACTGGAGAAAATAATAAAGTTATACTTTAGATATAATCTTGCATTCTTTCATGTTTTTTTTTTTACTCACAGAGTGTGTTAAAAAGGACAGGCAGCCATGGAACAATTAACAGAAGCTTGTTCACTCACTGAAAGTGCTACATTTCAGCTAATCTTTATTACAGCCTGCAAGTTGTTTTACTGAACAGAATTTTTCTTTTCTTTCAAAAATCAACCACCCGTACCCCAGTCTAAAACCAATGAACATAGACATTTATTTTTTATGAAGGAACATGTATAATATTTACAATATTTATGTATAATAAATAATATAATAATAACAAATAATAATAAATATAAAATATTTATTTATAATTACCAAAAATAGATCAATAAAAAAAAAAAAGAATGGATACTATACATCTTTTTTAATGTATACAGTAGATTATGTTCTAAAGTTGCTTGGATACAGTTTATTTACAAAATGATATGGAAATGCAAATGTCAGTATGGCCAGCCTTAATTGTGCCCATTGTATATTTCAGGTAATGATGTACTATACATGAGCAAAATTCTAAACTCACGTTAAATCCAATACACACAAAAAAAGAAATAATTTTATTTGCTTCTGACACAAAGCAGAATTATTTCTGTTAATGTTTTATACTTTAAGTTTCTTTGTAATTGTGCAGATTGTAACCGATGGTAAAGCATTTGTAATAATACTAGCAATTGGGCAAAGTATGTCACCGTGACTTGTTCTGAACATTGAGGTGTATTCGTCTAGAAGCATCCTTTCTTCAGGTTTGCTCAGTATGCAAACTCATTGATCTAGAATGAACATTTCAAGCAGTGTCTGTTATTAAAAATAATTTGCATCAATTATTGTGATGGTGATTTGAAGATGAAAACTTAAACCCAACAGAGAAAGCATCTCACCTTTATTGATGTCTCAGACTGAAAGCAGACATTGGTCTTCATAATTAAGTGCAAATAACATCAAACTACTGTTACGTATAGGCTCATTCAAAAGTAACAAAAGAAAAGAGTGAAACCAACAAGCTTTGTAAGTTTTAACAAAATTTATTTCCCTACAAAACACGGTGAAAAAGTGAAAATAGAAAATAGGACTTAGTTTGTGAAGACAATCCAAACATTTATCCTAGTACTGAAAAAAATACAAGTCCTATCACTAAATAGTTTTAACTGAATCCAGGTTCGAATCTTGATGACGTTCCAAGATGGAGGATGATGACGTCAGGTGAAGTCTTTATACAAATGTCAAGAGTTCCACACTGAACCACAACTTGCAATGTTCCAATTTAGAATGAATTTCCACTGAATGTATTTGTCATGAAATTTTTATACACAGGAATCGCTTGTATAGTTCTTCAGGGAATAAATTATCATATTCTAGAAAATAGATGAACTTCTGAACAAGCTGTCATCTATAATAAAACATCTCGAGCTCCAAAGATGTAAAAATACAACTCTTTACGGCACCTAATAGAAATATATCCTTCTTCTTGAAGATATATTATACGACTGACTATTTCACGGGGATCTGAGTATTTTTAAAGTGAACTAAGACGTCATTTCATGCGCGCACGATGGAATGCGTGGCTATTTCATTATCAAATAGCGCAGTAAACAATGCAATTACACGTAGGCTAGAAAATGACCTTGGCAATAACCAATCATTTTCGCGTAGTGTTTACTACATCGACAAACCATGGCAAGAAAAAATCGTGCTTATGCGAGTCATACTACGTTTTATATAAACATAATATCTCTTTCAAAAATATCAGATCCTGTGAAAATAATCATTACAATGAAATGTAATGACACAGAAATAAAATAAAAAAGAATTTAAAATTAACACACAAGTAATTAAATAACACATTCGTAACACTACTGTATGAAGCACACTGCACATAAACAAGCATACTGCATATGAAATGTAGACCCTAGTCATGGTGCAGATGTATTCCCTCTGATGGGGGGTGGGGGCAGAATACTAGAGTGTAACAGCATTCTGTTCAAACTTCCGGCAGTCACAGGGGCATTAAGAGATTAATGTTAGGACTGGTCGGCCTGGTGTCCGGATAATGTGACTGGGTGGGATATGATGCTACATGTCTGCGACATGATGCCCGAGTGCTAAATATCACTATAAGCAGCCACACTACCGACATCGTAGCGTTATGACTGAAAATTTTTTAAAGATATGTTAAAATCCAAATCATACACATAAAGATTTGAAATTGTAAGCTGTATAAGAATGGAGGTATTAATATCAATTACACACTACCAACACATACTTCCTAACATAGTTTATCATTCTGTGCATGGAAATCAACAAAATGCAAAGAATAGATTTTCTTAAGTAAACATACCTATATCTGGGTATAATCTACATTTAGAAACCAAAAGGTAATCAAAGGAAATAATGGATCAGTGGGACTTGCAATACCTAATGATGGTGCTGTTTACTTGCACAAGTTGAGCATAACATGGATGTATAGAATGACATATTGCAGTACTTTTACTGAATATAGTTGTCAGGCATGACTGGACAGATAACAGTATTTTTACAGAGCATAGCTGTCAGGCATGACTGGACAGATAACAGTACTTTTACAGAGTACAGCTGTCAGGCATGACTAGACAGATACCAATACTTTTACAGAGTACAGTTGTCAGGCATGACTGGATTGATTATAAATCATGATGATCTCAAAGTAGTGAGTTGTCACATAGAGGTTTCAGAGAATCAGCAAAAACAAGGAGAGTGTGTGTGTGTGTGTGTGTGTGTGTGTGTGTGTGTGTGTGTGTGTGATTTGGATTTTTAACGTAGCTTTAACAATTTTTCAGTCATTTCTCTACAATGTCTGCAGTGTGGCAGTTTATAGTGATGTCTAGCACTGGGATATCATGCCGCAGACATGTAGCATGATGTCCCACCCAGTCACATTATCCTGACACCAGGCCTACCAGTCCTAACACTAACTTCTTAATGCTGAGCGCCAAGCGAGGCAGCTGTTAGTACCATTTTTGTAAATCTATGGTATGACTCGACCGGGGATCGAACCCTAGACCTCCCGCATCCGATGTGGACGCTCTAACCACTAGGCCACCGGAGCGGTGGCAAAAACAAAGAATATACTTTCTTAACTAAATATCACTATAACCACAGTGTAGGTTCTGAAAACCAAAAAGAAGTAGAAGGAAATAATAGATGAGTGTGACATGCAATACCTAATGAATGTTCTGCCCACTTGCACAAGGTGATCATGGGATGCATATACAGAATGACAGATAACATTACTTTTACCGAGTTCAGTTAGGCAAGACTGGATTGAATACAAAACATGATGGGCTCTGTACTGAATGGTCATGCATTGAGTTCTTTTTGATATACATGTAATGTGATATCCAGTCACAAACATTAAATAAAGCCTAATGTCACAGCCATTAAGTGTCCTTTATTTAACGTAATTGTTCATGATTTTGTTGAACACATGTAAATGAAAAACTTGAACTGAATGTGAATTCAGTTCACAGGACTGTTCAGATGGGTGCGTGTAATTGGAGATAAAATACTGCCCTTTCACTCTATAGTTAATTGGAATAAGAAGTAGTTGTCTGGATGAATACCTGAACTTTCATAGAATATTTTTGTAATGATTATTAAAGTATTCTCAGTGAAACATTAATTTCTAGTTGTGTTTCTTTATACTGAATGGTGGAAGTTGTGATGGTTGTGTCATAATTAGCGATAGGTATTTTTAGTCAAACCCTAACATCTAGTTTGTAACACATTACACTGAACGGTGGAAATTTTGCATTACTATTA
>JAECUM010084238.1:0-10098 GCA_016617855.1 Megalonaias nervosa | reverse complement strand
AAAGGATTTGTTTGAATAAATAAATACCCAAATTTGTGGTTTCATTTTTAGAAAATGCATGTTTTCTTATATAGTCCGTCTATTACACATGACACGAGAAGTAGATTTCTTACTCCGTGTGAAATTCAGCGCATATATTATTGTCTCGTTTGTTATGAATGTTTGAAAACTTTAATATTTATGTAGTTTTAAAATTGGATCAATATCATTCGATATGGAAGACTAACTAGCCGCTGTTGTTAATTAAGGGAATGTATGGGTGGGGGATGACGTATATTATTTAACACGTGCAAAATAAGCGTTTTCAGTTGCTCTTCAGTTCGAAGTTCACGTCATTTATATTTTCCCTCTGAAAATGGAAAACACATGCATTTGAACATTTCAAGAACAGATTTATCTTATTGTATTTTCTTTTAAAGAATGTCCTGGAGGGGCGGACACCCCTTGTAATAACCACGGAGTCTGCAATGAAACCATCTACGGCGATGGCATATGCACTTGTTATGTAAGTATGATATTCAGGTTAAAAATAATTTTGCAGCAAATTGTATTTTTAAATGAAGCCCCCCCCCCCCGCCAATGAAGTCATTCTTCCCGCCCAGGAAGCAGACTTTTCACGCAGAACAAAGGGTTCAAACTAACTTCAGATAATACATGTCAATATACAAATTATGATTAGACACATGGACCAAATTTTATTTAGCAAATTTTTAAAGTCCAGTCTAGATTTTTAGATGGCATCAATCTGCCATTATGATGCCTCTGTCACTGAACAGTATTTGCTGACGTTTGTTACTTTAATTTTTTAGAAGAAAAAACCCATGGCTTAGATGATGGAATAGCATGAATTTTTTCACTCGTTTACAATTGTTGGTTTTATAAGCAGATTCCAATTATGGAATATCACTTTAGATCTCAGAATTTGGATTACTAGGAATGAACTTCTGACTTTAGCCCCACCCCACCCCACCCCCACCCCCCCCCCCAAAAAGGAAAGAAGAAAATCTGGAAAAGGGCCTAATAAACAGCGATACTGTTTATTTTAACGGGAAGTCTTCTGGAGAATCTTTGATGTGCAATTACACTCATCAACAGCAGGGCAATAAGGACATGCACTTGCTCCAGTAAGGTGCGCATCCGAAACTATTGCGATGTGACAGTTCTTCATTGGAATTTTGTTTGTATCTGGCATCAACAAATTAATTCCGTTCTTTTAATTTCAATTAAATCACTGTAAACAGACATTAAAAAAACGTTAAAAATTGATAATAGCAGAAATAAACTTGGTTCTGATCAAACTGCCTCTTAGGAATTTTATAAACGCCGCCAAGAAATACCGTCCAGTATGATGACATTGTAAACTCCTGTTTGTATCTCGACGTGTCCAAATCTCCCAATGTCAGCAAATCGACTTTATGGCATATTAATAATTATTGAAAGTAAGAGAATTACTCTCAAATATTGATTAGAATTTCCTACTATTTTTAGGGTAATTTCAGTGGATATGCCTGTGAGAGATGTGCAAATGAGACTCTATACGGGCCTAACTGTACTGAGGGTGAGTATCAATACTTTATTGACTAATAATCTCTCTCTCTCTCTCTCTCTCTCTCTCTCTCTCTCTCTCTCACACACACACACACACACACACACACAGTGCGAAAGAGGGACTATACTTAAATGTGTCAATGAATATGGCCTTGATCTGCAATAAGTATTGACCTCAATGAAAATCTCTGATTTATTCAAGGAACCTTTTGTTTTCCGCTGTTAAACATTTCATTTTTGTACAAATAAGATTGCCGAGAGGCGGAACTCAAACATAAGTACAAACTGTTATCCTCAATGTTGTTTTTGTAAAACTGAAGTTACCGGTCTTCTACAATATTTTCAGTATGTCAGTGTGTCCACGGTACGTGCAATTGGGGCATTAATGGAGACGGTTCGTGCCGATGTTTTTCTGGGTACAAAGGAGCCTATTGTGATGACGGTAACGTCCCATTTCCATCCTTCTGTCTTGCTTTTCTGAAGCAATTTTAAGTACATTGGAGATAGATAAGTAAAAACGTGACATAAGGGAGGGAGGAAAGAAGGTAGCATGGTATTCGAGACCCCTGTGAGATTTGTTAAAATATTTAGTTCATGGGAAAACATATTTCATTTAAAAAACACAAACCATGACAAGAAGGTAGCAATGTGTAAATAAAACTGAAACTACGTAAATATTACGATTATGACGCACAAAACCCCCAACCGACAACATGAATAAATACAAATGTGCACAAATCAAATATAAGTTAAGAAGAAAATATGAATACAGCATGCTTTAGGTATCATTGTACTAGAGGCCTATCTTCACACCACCTACTTCACCCTCTCACCATTTTTTTCATTAGCGATTCCAGGCTGTGTGAATTTGACGTGTTCGGGAAGATGTGCAGAAGTGGACGGAAACGCTACCTGTGTCTGCGACATTGGGTATTTGGACACAGGAAACGGATCTTGTGCAGGTATATCATCATCATCATCATCATCATCATCACAACAATACCGCGAATAATATTGTTGCTATTGCTGCGGCCTTTTTTACTACTGCTGCTGCTACTACTACTACTACGATAGGTTATATCAATACTATTACTACTAGTACTACAAGCAACATCACTATTACCGTAATCCCACAGCTAAAATACACATTCTGATTAAAGTCAGATCTCGACTTTTATGCATGAAAATCTGACTGCGACCGCTTAGGGGTCATGTTCCGGTAACCTATGTTATTACCATAATCGCTAATTTTATCAACCAATCAGATGAAGTCTTATATCTTCATCGTGACTCCTCAGCGGACGCTGTCAGAACTTCACGTAAGACAGCCGAGATCTGATTTTAATAGTATTGGTAGATATAGTTTCTGGTACAAGGAAGAACCACTTTTCATAGCTATGTGTTAAAGACTTCACGCGGACTTGGAAGATAATTAAAAAGATCTCCTTAATGAATTGCATAACATGGAAAACTACCATGCTCATTCATTGATGAATTGGATATCCCTACATACCCAACAGAGGTGAAAATGGCTACTAAACGGTTGAAAATAACAACAACAGCAAGAAACCAACAAAACAACAACCTAATTTCGCCTGTATACACGATCAGATAGGTATCCAATTAAATATTTAAATATGGGAGCAGAGTTTTATCACCTGAGAGAAACATGGCTACAAACATCAGGCAAATTGCGCGCGTCTACCCCTACCCCCGTTACTCTATTAAGTCGTTCCTACGACACTCCGGTGGAGGTAGAATTGCTGTCGTTACAAAGAACTCCACGATCCACCGTCTTAACCACGCTACAACTTTAAATTTCGACCATACATCGTTTGAACTGTCATGCATGACATACCACTTGCTGCGGATGAATAATGATAAAACTGAAGACATTCTGATTACCAGGCAAAGACTTTCTCATTCACATCCTTTACTTCAGGACTCACGGTACTAATTCAGTTCCCATGGTAAACCTATGCAAACACCATGATATGAGTGCTCATGATCAAGCATATATATATATATATATATATATATATATATATAGATGAAACCTGGATAACATCTTCTGTGTAGAGAAAAGGATATGAGCCTGGGCATTATCTGGACCTACATGTGCTTGAAGCATGTGCTTTCATTTCCGCACCAAAGAGTCAGGTGCCAATTTCAGTAATGAGTGTTCCAAATTCAAGACTGTTAAAGGACTGAAAATCCATTAAGAAAACAATGTCTCTATTTCTATAAGTTACAACTAGGGTAAGGTCTCAAAAGATTCTTTTTCCTACCAAATAACTTTCATTATCAACCAATCCTGGCTACCTGTTATGTGTCTAGGCTCGTACAAAAGTAACAAGCAAAGAGTGAAGACAACAAGCTTTGTAAAATTTAAGCGAATAATTTATTTCCCTAGAAAAACAAGGTAAAACGAGAAAAAGGACTTACAGTTTACGAATCACATCGCAAATTAATCCAAGAATTAAAAAACATAAGTCTATCAGTAAAAAGTTCAAAGTGAATCACGGTTCGAATCCCGATGAAATTCAAATGGAAGGCGATGAAGTCTTCGATGGTCTGCTTTGTCCTGGTGTATCAACACTTCTTTGTTGAATCACAAGAATAATATTCCAGTTTGGAATTTCCGAATAATTTTCAATAAATGTCTTTGTCCAAGAATTCTGTAAGGAGCACTTATATGTATGTTTTCTAGAGAAATGAATTACATATTCCGAAAAATAAAAAATTTCAGCTCAAACTGGTCACAACAAAACACCTTTGAGCTTCAAAGGTTTAAAGCACAACTAACCGATTCTTATGATAACATGAGTTATACGACTGACTAAAACGCAAAACAGATTCACGGATGGGGGTCAAAATTTCATCCCACTGGGAAAACGAAAAGTTTGTAACAATAAACAAATGATATTTGTCACGTACTCCAGGTATGGCCTTGATAAACACTAAAGGAATCTTACTCTTAGAATGAATAAAAAAAAGTTGCTTACTCCAAACTCTATCTAATTTCTGAATCGAGGTCAGCAATTAGATACAATGTTTCAAACTACTGGCTGTTTATCAGGTCAAACAGAACTGAACCGAATTTCTAAAAAAAAAATGTCAAATCCAGTAGACAAATTTATCATTACAATAACAAGTAATGGAATAAAATTTTTCAAAATTTAAAACTAACAAACAAATAATTAAATTACATATACATAACACTTCCCCCCCCCCCATAAAAGAAAAAGAAAGATTTATATAATAAAGCTTTCTTTTAACCATAGATTAGTTATATATGAGGTTTAAAAAAATAACGTAAGAAGAACTCTTATGAATTACACAAAGTGTACACGGGAAAGTGCATCTGCTATTAAATTGTCTTTTCCCTTGATGTACCTGATGTCAATATTATATTCCTGTAACAACAAACTTCACCTTAATAATATCTGATGTTTGTTTTTCATCTTGCATCAACAGAGAGTTTAAATGATTGAATGAAATTTGGAGCTGTAAGAACTGGTGGACTGTTAAGTACGGCTTTTAACTTATCAAAAGCCTCCTGACATTTCTCAGTCCAAAGAAACTTGTTTTTCTTGCTCAATAAATTTGTCAGGGGTGCAGCAATATTATAAAAATTGGAACAGAATTTCCGATAGTATCCAGCCATACCCGAAAATAGCATCATTTGCTTTTTACTGACAAGCACATGGAATTCAGAGATAGCCTTGACCTTAGCATCTATAGGTTTAACTTGTCCAAATCCCACAATATGTCCTAGAAATGTTACACAAGCGCGGCAGAACTCACTTTTGGATAAATCGATTATTCAAACTTGCATCAGTGAGTCTGTCAAAGAATTTCCAAATTGTTGCTAAATGTTCTTCCCAGGTGTCGTTGTAGATGATGACATCATCGATGTAAGCATCGCAATTATCTAGACCAGAGGTAATCATATTCATTAAACGCTGAAAGGCACTTGGCGAACCCTTCATCCCAAACGGCATCACTTTATATTGGTAAAGTCCATCTGGAGCCATGAATGCCGAAATTTCCTTTGCCCTTTCCGTTAGTGGAATTTGCCAAAATCCTTTCAGAAGGTCAAATTTGGTGACATACTTGGCATTTGTAATTTTATCAATGCAGTCATCGATTCTTGGTAATGGAAATGAATCTGTTTTAGTCACACTGTTCACCTTCCGATAATCAGTGCACATACGGAAGGTTTTATCTGGTTTCGGAACAAGTGTACATGGTGAACTCCAGTCGCTTTTACTGGGCTCTATGAAATCATTCTCCAACAGATACTAAATTTCTTTTTTCAAGTATTCCTATTTGAGAGGGTTCATCCTGTATGAGTGTTGTTTCACAGGTTTGGAATTTACAATTTCAACGTCATGAAAAATTTTGTTTGTTCTTGTAGGAACTGGAAATAAGCGCTCATATTCAAATAATAACTGTTTAAGTTCATTCCTTTCTTGGCGTTGCAAATGTGAAAGTTTCTGGTCCAAATTATTCATAATTTCTGAATTCAGAAGATTTGTCACTCCAAAATCAATAGAGTTCGTTTGCATTCCTTCTCTTAAATCCTCAGTGAGTGGGACAGGTACAACTAAATTAATTGCATGATTAACCTGGCTATCACTCTCAATATACTGGTACTCCTTAAATTTATTTAGATCAGAGTACTATTATTATAATTTAACTCATTCATTTTCTTTTTAACTTTGTAAGGGCCGTAATACCTAATCTGAAGAAAATTTCGAAGAATGAGCAAGGGAGACAGAACTCTATTACCAGACTCAAAAGTTCTCTCCATTGAAGTTCTGTCAAACCATAATTTCACTTATGACTTGAATTGCTGGATGCCAAATTCAAGCATAATTAGCTGGAAAATTCCAGACATAAAAATTGACCCTCGATCAGATTGGACAGATTTGGAAAGGCCAAATTGAGTAAAAATCTTTATCAAAGCTTATACTATTGTTTTAGTTTCAATATTCCTCAAAGTAATTGCTTCTGGGAATCTTGTTGACACACACATAATGGTCAACAAATATTGGTTGCCTGACTTGGTCTTAGGTACGGGACCAACACAGTCTACCATTATTCTGCTAAATGGTCCGTCAAATGCAGGAATTGGTTGCAGATGAGCTTTAGGTATCTTCTAATTGGGTTTTCCTATTTGACAAGTAAGACAAGATCTTTAGTATTTACAAACATCACTTTTGATTTTTGGCCAATAGAAGTGAGTCAAGATTTTGTGAGAAGTCTTATTAATCCCTAAATGACCAGCCAAAGGAGTTTCATGGGCCAGACTAAGTATTTCCTGTCTGTAAGATTTTGGAACTACAATTTGATAGTTCACTGACCATTCGTCACCAGCAGGTACCTCGGGAGGTCTCCATTTTCTCATAAGAATTCCATTTTTAATGAAATAAGAGACAGGTACTTCAGTGGCTTCAGTTTCACTAATGGCCCTTTGAAACAAACAGGAGATCTCAGGATCTTTTTCCTGTTCGACGACAAGTGATTGTCGTTTATCACCCTGATTAAACAAAAGAGAATGAATATTTAAAAGAGGATCACTGTGATCAATACCTTTTGTTTGATCCAAACAAGGAGTGAAAGTGACCTCATCAAAAGCCAGACCAATACATGTGTCTGCTAAAGGAATACTTTCCTTACCAACATCATTCTCAAGAGCTTTCTTTGCCATAGCTCTGGTAACTGCACAAGCTGGGTATAAATCAGGGAATCCTTTTGCAATAGGGCCAACTTTCTGATCCAAACAAGGCTTGTCAGTTACAAGAGGATTAACCACAACATTATCTCCAGCTAGGTCGTTGCCTGGTAATGAATGAATGCCCTCAACGGGTAAAGAACATACCATTCCGACTGTCATGGTTCCTGAGATTAAGGCTGATGACAAATTTACTCTACTCCTCCTTATTAGAAGAAGACTTCTCAGAAAAAGACAAAGTACCTGATAATGAAAGACTCTGAGAAGCTCCTGTATCCCTTAAAAGTTTAATAGGGATAGGATTGGCCAAATCACAGAAGAGTGATATAGAATCCTTCGACATGAATAGTTCATAATTCTCCATAATAAAATCAGACTGGGGTTTATTAGACCCAACAAACATATTGCTTTCAATACATGACCGTGACCGTGACCTCTTAAAAATAAAAGCATTTGGGATAGGTCTGTCTTGAATCTGTTGCTTATTTTTGAATTTGAAACAATCAGAAATAACGTGTCCTTTATTCTTGCAATAGGTACACGTAGGAAGAGACAAAGATTTTTGATTGAGCTTATCAGAAGCTTGATTGTTAAAAGTTGTGCCAGATTGAGATTTAGAAGGGCTGACTGAAATACCTTCTTGCCAGAAGGCTGCTGAGTGAAAAGACTTGCCTGCAAAAGGAACTTTGTTAGTTAAGAAAGTTGTCAGCAGCACGAGCAGCATTTTCAAAGGTTTTGATCTTATGCTCGTGAAGATAAGTCTTAATGTCACTATGGACACAGTTCTTGAACTCTTCAAATAATACAAGTTGTCTAAGACTTTCATAATCTTGATCAACTTTCTTGACTAAGCACCATCTATCAAATAATTGCTCTTTTTGTCTTGAAGATTCGACATGATTGTGCAGCTTCTTTTTTATAATTCCTGAATTTTTGCCTATAAGCCTCAGGGACTAACTCGTAACCCTTCAAGATATAGTCCTTAACCACATTTGCTGTAGTGGCAGTGAAATGTAAATATCACGAGCTCTACCAGTAAGTACACATTGTAATAATACAGTCCAGTACTCTCTTTACCACTTTAAATTTTCAGCAAATTTTTCAAAATAAGGAAAATATTGGTCTACTTCTTTTTCCAGAAAAGGGGGTACTAACTTAATATTTTTAAAACATCAAAAGTAGGGGAGTGTTTTCCTTTTACTAGCTCTAATTCTTTTAACCTAATCTGAAATTCCCTTTCTTCCTTTTCTCTTTGCATTTGCGTAGCATTAACCTATCTGCTTTTTCTTTCTCAAATTGCATTTGTCTTACTTCCTTTTCTCTTTCCATTTGTATCTTTTCTGTCTGAAACTGAACCTGTCGTATCTTCTTTTTAGCTGTACTTCCATTTTCAAAATGTCCAACTACTCCTGGGTAAAATTATACAAATTCTCTAGTTTTGATGATATTGTAAAAAAGCCTCTTGACATCACTAAAGATTTCAAACAAAATGTGAAATAATACTTGGGATTTAAAAATTCTGAAAACTAGGGGAATTTAAATTTCATTAAACAATTTTCTGAAATATTTTAGCCAAAATTCATATATACCAGACGAGCCCCCAATTTTCTTCTTACGTGTCTAGGCTCGTACAAAAGTAACAAGAAAGGAGTGAAGACAACAAGTTTTGTAAAATTTAATAAAATAATTTATTTCCCTAGAAAAAGAAGGTCAAAATAAGAAAAAGGACAAACCTATATATACTCTATTTTATGATCACCCATTTCCAGGCTGGTTCCCATTTTTCCATAGAATTAGTACCGTGTGTCCTTCAAGCAATAAATATCAGCAATGCCAACATTAAATTTACAGTCAGCACGAAACCTAGGTGCCACTCTCGATAGTACTGTCTCATTACACATCACACCAACATTCCATGAACATATGAAAGGATGCATATATGAAGTTGAGACTCATCTCCATTCAGAATTTTCTTTCGGTTGATGACACTTAAACACTGTTGTATTCTTTAGTACTTGCAAAGCTGGACTACTGTAATTCATTTCTCTATGGTTCGTCTCAATATCTACTACAGAAACTTCAAAACGTTCAAAACACAGCTGCTCGGATTATCCTTAGAGTACGAGGAACCGAGAATTTCCCTTACCCCTGCTCTGTAATCTCCACTAGATGCCTGTCGGATCCAGAATCAAGCACAAAGTTTGTTCAATACGCTATTCTTTGCAGACTGGCTCCTGTCCAATATATCTGTCTGATCTCACTCGTGTGTATACTCTACCCCTCATGCGACACCCGTATTCTTTCCACTATTAAAACGAAGTCATACGGACAGCGTTCTTTTGTGTACAACGGCCCACCTACGAGGAACAAATTGCCCATGCTTAGACAAGGACACTGATCTGATTCAAGAGTGGTCATAAAACTCGCCTATTCGACTATAAGAACAGACTTAATAGTGTTTATTTCCTTAATTACTTTCAGCTTGTTTTTGTTTTGTAATTTCATGGTGTTTGTATTTGTAATATTGTCCTAATATATATAATTTTATGTGTCATCTAATATTGTAAAGCGCTTAGAGCGCCTAAAGATTAGGCGCTGTACCAAGTCATAATTATTATTATTATTATTATTATTATTATTACCTCAAATCACTAAACTTGTAAATGATTTAAAAACTGGCAAATGCCCCACAATATGGTTTCTTTGTGCTAAAACAGAATATAAATTGGACCCTATCGATTACAGGGGAATCACCATTACCGGCTGTCTTGCTTAGTTATTTACTGAAATTATCGACACTCCCCCCCCCC
>JAECUM010084233.1:0-13266 GCA_016617855.1 Megalonaias nervosa | reverse complement strand
CTTTTGCTAACATCCTGACATTCTCTATCTCTTCAGGCTTAGGTATCAGGTTTAGCCTGACACGATGTAAATTGACGTAAGCTTCGTTCAGCTTGGCTAGTCTGGAAGGCATGTTCATAGGCTGACGAGTCAACAGTGGATGGCCAGACTGGAGACCAACCCGCTTTATATGGTTCAAACGCGGACGCGATAGAAAACATCCCTACTAGGGTTTTTTGTTTGGGTCGGAACGCTATGATAGCGAATGTCATAGTGAGGGATAGAGAGAAAGTCAAAGAGCATATATTCAGTCTTTTTTTGAAAACAAACGACAGACATATTTTTTCAAAACACAACATTTTTTATTCAAACAAACAATCAACTACTAACAATTAATAAGTAACAATAACATCAAACAAATTATTTTTGACAAGGTTGACAACGTTGTGAAATCATGTGAGATTTCCACTGATGGAAGTCATGAGGCCATTGATGTACACTACGTTTCCTAGCTAAAGACAAAAGATAACTATAATGGTCACAAAACCATCGATCTATTTTCTCATCGTTTCTAGAAGAGTGACGATCAAAATAAGTCACTAAATGTTCTAAAGGATATCCAAGACTGCGTTGATGAAGAAAATATACACAATATTGTCCACACACCATGGAATCCGTGCCTTGTAATTTCACATTATTGTATCGTGTCGTCTGGGCATTTCTTCTCATAAAGTCAATGATATCGTCTTCCAAAGGGGGTAATCCATACGAATCAAAATATTCCACACAATTCTCTTGAGGGAAGTAGACGGCAACCCAGTGAGTGCCTGGAAGATGACTTTCGTCCGTGTTGATGACATAAGCTTGATGGTCTTTAGGTTTGCGATGAGGTAATTCATCTTTAGCGCACACGACAGGATTCCAAGAAGCAGTATACGAACTATTGTTCAAAAGGTAATAAAGTTCCCAAGTATCCATTTTCTGTTGTGTTGTTTTTGTTTTTTTCACAGGTAATGATAAGTCATCAATTCAATTCTGACTTTTTGTTTGAAACGATCTGTCAAGTAGCCGTTTCTTCGTCTTGTCTCCGCACTCTGGGCTAAGAGAGATTCGATGCGATAGATCTCTAGAGTAGTCAATGGAGGGCAGGAAAGATCACGCAAGCCTTTATGCCACTCATGCAACACTGCTTCTTCTGAGATGAGACTCCAAGCGTCGTCCAGATACTCGTCCAATTTTTCTTCTTGACTCATCATCATACATTTATCGTGTTGAATTTGACTGGGATGATCGTTTTGACATCCATAACAATCTCTCTTACTCAATTCCGTAATTGTATCCGCCAGGTGTTTAGCAAAACAGGACACTAAATGTTGTTCTTGTTCTGGCCATCTGGACTTGACTACTACCTCGGCCTCTTTGTCTTGGTCTTGGGGTTCTGCTTTCACGCTATCCTCCCATTCCATGTCCAAAGATTCTCCATTGTTTAAAGAGGGATAGGAGTCTTCCATTGTGTCTAATAGTCTAGAATGACTTCTCTCAAACTGTTGATTTCGATGGTATTATCGAATTCGGCATACAAGATGACGTTGACCGTTTCGATGAGAGCTTCTGCAAACTGAAGTTCCACAAGCAGTTGACCAGATTTTATAGGGTGGAAATGTCCCTCGTCGCTGCCTTGGTCTGGAGTGAAATCAAAGGCCCACAAAGTGTAACTTCCTACATAATCTTCGTACGAAATACCATGACTGGTGTTGGTTCCTAGTTGTCCGGTAGCTTCGTACAGGGGCAAGTACGATCTCAAGTAATTTATCTGGGCAAAGTTAGGTTCGAAGGGTCTGGTACACAAGGTCTTGCCATCGCGACTGACTTCGATCTTGGACACTCTGTAGTGTTTAAACTGGAAAGGATTTTGATCGTGGGCTCCGTTGAGGGCTGCATTACTGACGATGCCAACGATTAAACGTTTGGGTAACTGTCCTTGGAACAGATGATCTTCGATCTTGGATCTGTGTCCAGCAGCAATGGTGAACGTTTTCACTTCTACACGTCGTATCGGATACTTGGCGGTCGATCTGCTCAGTGTGTGACTGATGTCTTTCCCGCTTTAGGTAACACTATTACTCGGCGCACGTAAAGTCTGGCTTCTTGGATGATGGTTTTGTACTCATTGGTATGAGTCATCAAATGGAAAGCGACACTGCTGAGATTGAGTCTCAGACGAATATCCACTCCGTTGAGCAAATACTTCTCTTGCAACCACATATCCAAATGCAAACGATCCATCAGTTCTAAACTACGACCTTGCAGGATTTTCTTTCGACGGTCGTTAAAACCCACATTGTGAGGATTGTCATCGCCTATGTCGTTAAACGTGTCTTCACCTGCGGTGTCAGGTTTCCATACCACGCAAGCATCCAGATGAGTGTTCTTGGCCTCTTTTCCGTACGTCAAGAGATTTTCCAGATACGCTTGGTAAGGGTAAAAATCCATACTGCTGCTGACCAGTTTGTTATTCAAGTATAAATCCACTTCGTTGAACAAGGAATGCATGAAATTGTTGACGGGAGCTACTCTGGCATCGGCACCCGGATTGGTGTTATCGGTTTTGATCACTTTGAGTTTTAGGTACAAGTAAATGCTATTCAGATCGATGTAATCTTCGGGTTGTCCTTTGATTTCAAACTCGATGGGAGCTGAATCCGTCAAAGAGGAGACGGGATGAAATTCGACCCATTGGGATTCTTGCATCGTCATCATGGTGGGTGGCATGGCAAACAGATCCAGTTCCGACTTGGAACAAGCGCAAGACTCTCGTGCATCATTTTCTCTGATTTAATAATCAAAAACGTCTAACTCTCGGACGGTTTTTCTTTTCTGAGTCTTTCTAGCTCTCAAGCGGTGTCTTCGTCGTCTTTTTCTGCCTTGTCCTTGTTGTGGTGTCAGGGAAGCAGGAATGCCTGACTCGGCATCGCCCAGGGCATTTATAGGAGTTTCTCGCCGGTCCAAAATGTCTTTACCCGTTTAAAACAAGACATTTTTGCCTGCTCTCAAGAAAGCTTCTTTGGGATTTTGTTTGTCAATGGTGATATATTGGAGAAATTCTTTACCTTGGGTCAACAAGGCATCTTTCAAGGCGTGCAATCCCCGTGTCACCATCGGTTTCAAAACGGGAGCCACTGTACGAAAGGTTGATTTTAGCATATCACCTAAACCATGTCCTCGCTGTCGAGCGGCTCCTTGGTACACAGGATACATGACTGACAAAAGGTTAGAGTAATAGTTTTCGAAAATGGAGTTTCACTGTGACTTTCCCTTTGGTGAATGAAATATTTTGTCACAGATCTCCTTTTATAGTAATGTTGACAGTGTAGAAATACGACTTACTGACGGGCAAATAGTGAGGATGTACAAATTCGCGGTGAACGTGATAGGTGTTTCCACCTTCCTCGTCAGCGTTCATGGCAGAATCCACTTTGAAAGGAATGACACACAGTAACGGTACGGAGGTGTGTCTCACAACGTTGTACTCCGTCACATCGGAGTACACAACAATCAAATTCAGTCCTTGGTTCATTTCTACAGGGAATCTAAAATATTTGGCAAAATCTGAGTTACCGGTCACGGTTGGTATTTCGTTTGCAATCTTGATCAACTTGGTGTCTCCACCCAAAATGTCATACAATTCAGGACAAAATGTAACGGCCAATACTTTGTCCTCTGAAAATTTCATCATTAGGCGAGGAGCTATTTTGTGGTAATCGATCGTGACACTTTTTCTGGTTTTCTCCAAGGCTTTACCAAACACGTTATTGAACCTGTCAGCAATAGCGTTCACCAAATGTTGACCACTAAAATAATAGCCTGAGAGAATTTTCAACCAATAAGTGGTTCGTTTAGTTTTGGGGTCTTGTGATTTCATAGAGTCAGCTGGACTGCTACGTTGACCCAAGTGTTGTTGCACTTGTTCGTCATGAACTTCTACCGTAAAAGTGTTTTGATTTTCAACGATGTTTTTGATTTGTGTAGGGTGAATCATTTCCACTAAAGCCACTTCCCAATGGGCTTCGTGATCCAATTGAATGGTCTGAGGTACTTTGGCCGTGTAACAGCACAAAGTGTTATTGGGAAACACCTCCATGGAACTGTCACTGGGTAACGTTAAGTAAAATTGGTTGTTCATAATTCCAGAGTTCTAGTGTCCGAGGAGTCACTGGAAGTCAGAGGAGTGTCTAAAAGAGCATGGTTAGGGTGACTGTTGGAATGGGGACTAACGTTGGACACAAGACTCCCGTTGTTGTTGTTTCCGTTAGAGGAATATTTCAGAGACGGATTGGGAAGAAGGTAACCAATGCAACTGCTAAGTAAAATGGTCCACAATTGTTTGTCGCCTTGTTGCAAACTCACATGGGCAATGGCAGCACCGATGGCACAATACACAACAAAGATTTGGCAGAAAAAGACGATTTGCGTTTTAGGCACACGATCTCAACACCACACCCACAAGGGTTGCTTTTGTAGATCTTGCAGCGAAGAACTGGGCGACGGAGTGGACACTGCAGTAGCTGAGGCTGTGCTGAAGGGCATGATGGTCATTTCTTTTCATAGTCGATGATTTGAGAAGCGTCGATCCAAGAGTCAAAACTGGGAGGATATCCTTTCCAACGTACTTTGACTTCTTTGACACGTCGTTTTCCAACTTTTAGGGTTCTTCGATCGAGAATGCTTTCGATGTCGTACACGTCGTCTTCTTTTTTGGTCACACGTTGTAACTCGGGTAACTAAAACGTTCCTTTTAGCACTTCCCCGTTCATGTCTTCCAATTTATACACGGGAGGATGACGACCACGCACACGTTTGGTGGCACGAAAAATTCTGCTGTCCAGTTGGGTAAGTAACCTTTGTCGAAAGTGCGTTTGGTTTTGCCAATGCGCATGCAATCTCCTGATGCCAACACACCATCTTTCTTGGGGACAGTCACTGTTGGGGACGTACGAAACAGGCGTTCGAAGACGGTCACTTCGTTGTCGGGAGTCACTTCTTGGGGGGGGGGGCACGTCCGATGCTCCGGTGGTAAGATTGGTTGTACTCTTGGACTAGGTGTGGCAAAACGTCGATGTACTTGAGAATGTGTTGATGAATGAAATATTTCCACATGAGTTCTTTCAAGGTGCGTTGAAAACGTTCCACGATGCTGGCTTTGGTTTCGGGATTCTCGGTGGTGAAAAAATGAATGTCACGTTTCTTCAATTCTTTTTGGAAAGCTTGGTTCAGAATTTCGGAGCCTTTGTCAGTTGCCATCGAAGAGGGTGACAACCGCTTTGTTTCAACACCAGTTTGAGGGCTCGCACTAATTCACTGCTCGATTTGGAAGTCATGGCACGACCCAAGCAAATTTGGAAAAGACGTCGATGACACAAAACAAATATTTGTAACCACGATTGTAGGTAGCCAAATGAGAGACATCATCTAAATCAGCTTGCTATTGATGATCGATGCCCTCCACTCGGGTGCGACTTCTTAAACATTTTCGTCGAATGGGTTTCTGTAAGGTGTAAGTGGCTTGTTCTTGTAACCAGCGTTGCACTTGAGGTAAACGGATACTTTTCAGTCGAGTTTGGCAGCACGATACAATTTCTGAACTCCTCCGTAACCTGCAGGATGGGATCGATCGTAGTAAATGATAGCTAACACCTTCTCCATTTTTTAATAAGTGATCCACTCTTCGCTGATGCTACTCTGAATGGGACGAGGGTGTGGTTTAGAAACGACTTTACGCGTCTGATGTGCCACGGGAGTAGAAGTCGAAGGTAGTGGTGGCGGTGGTGGCGGTAATGGGATGGCTTTGGACTTCTTTTCTTTTTTCACTTCTGCTTTCCCTTCTTTCATTTTCACTTCTGTCACAGATGGAGTGGACATCATCTTTTTAACCCAAGCTTTAAGTTCTTCTCTTACTAGGGATGGGAGCTGCTGATGGTGTTTGAAAGACTTCACTTGCCTCTTCTTCATCAGGCAACTGTGGGACTGCATCTGTCTTCACCACTGGAGGTGGTAGTGGTGGTGTTGGTGAACTTTTCATTAAGGCCTTAAAATCTTTCAGAGTGGGTAGAGCTGTTTCGTCTAAAGCTTTCTGGTGAAAGAGTTGCAGTCGTTGCAACAATTGACCGTACCGTTGAGATTTTTCCGTTTCCGACAAATCGCTGCGATCCATCAATAATTGTAATTCGTGTTGTAACAGGGACATCTCGGTCAAATGAGGATTGGGAGGTAAATGCGGGGTTCGTTGTTCTTGCCAACGATGGTATTCCATCCATCGTCTGTAAGGGACTAAAGCCAGTTTTCGTCCTTCCATCGGATTTCAAGGATCGCATCTGAGATCTTTTGACTCCAAAGGTCCCTTTTATCTTCTTGGACCTTTTTATCTTCATCCTCCCAGGATGTGTCACATCGTTCCCAATAGTCCTTTCAGCAAGGGTCCTCCTATTGTTCCCATTACTCCTTTCAGCAACATGGGCAAAAAGGGCAAAATTCCTCCGCGTTGTGCCAACATCTTTTTCTTTTCACCAATGGGTATTTTCTTTTAGACCATTTGGCGAAGAACGTGTCGAAGTTTGGCTAAGCATTCTTTCTGGTGTTTAGACAAAGGTATTGTGCCTTTCAAGACATTCAGACAACATTCGAACACGGTATCGATGACGTCTTTGGAAGCAGTTTGAATGAGTTTTTTCGCATGGGTGGAGGAGCTTTGGACAGGACGGACAACATGTCCCAATGTTTGGCTAAACGAGGTGGCAGTCCTTTCTTTTTCTTTCCTTTGGGGGTAGAAGAGGAATATCTTTTTTGGGGTGACATTTTTCTCGGTTGGTTCATTTTTACCGTGGCACACAGCAAAATAATACACTAACGTCGATGACTTGCCACACGGTCTTTTATCCTTTTTTGGGGACTATCGCTTCGTCATAAATGTGATGATGTGTTTTCCAAAATCGCCAAAGAATCCTCCTCTTTGGTGGCTCCTCTTTTTCTTTGTACGAGTGTCTTTTCTGGGGGTGACGTCTATGTTTGGCTAAACGTTTTTTCGGATGACGAAACTGTTCTTTTCTTTTTCCTTCCTGGACAGGAGAACGACGATGAGGAGACATCTTTTGGTGCACAACATATACTAAAGTCCATGGCTTCACATGCGTCCTTTTATCTTATTTTGGCTAGTGGTCATAGATTTAAATAGATTTAAGAGTTTTGATCATGTTTGGTAATTAAAGACTAGCCAACCATCCTCCTCTTTGGTGACTTCTTTTCTTTGAACGATTGTGTCTTTTCTGGGGGTGACGTCGATATTTGACTAAGTGTTTTTTTGGATGACGTGACTGTCTTTTTTTTTCCGTTTCCTTTTTTTGGACAGAAGAACGACGATGGTGACGGTGTGCACTTCTTGGTGGGGCCATCTTTGGGCGTTCAGGAGCACAACAACACTAAACCTATCGTTTGCCTCAGGTCTTTTTATACTGGAACGCGTCGCCACTGAGTGTCTTTACGTCGTATCAACTTGATGACACGCATCACACGTCTTAGAGGAGTTCGCAACGGACTAAATCGGGACAGTTCTTGCTTGGACAAATCCAGTAAACTCTGTAACACATCTGCTCTCTCTTGGAATTTGATTTTGGACGCAGGTACTTTGTGATCAGCGGCCACTGCCGCTAAAGAGGAAGAGGGTGTCACCGATGGAGGAGAAGTTTTGGAGACGCTCTCTTGCGGGTAAAAGCTATTTTCTGTGGACTTTTCTTTTTCTTTTTCTGAGGCTGTGACCTGGTCTTGACACCGTTGCTCTTTTTCTTTTTCTTCTGGGAACGTTTGGGCGTGGCTTTTTTCTTGGGAAGAACTTTGGGAGCATTGGGATCTCATTTTAAGAGGGAACGAATGATGACACCTCCTCGAGAACCGCTACCTCCAGGTTTCAAAATGATTTGCTTTTTGGTTTGAGTGTCAATGCGAGGATCGGCAAGCTGCGTCAAGGCTACTTTGTTACTCTCAAGAAAACGTTTGGTTTGATGTGGAATCTGAATGATGCCTTGCAGTAACTGACGTGCTGTCACTGTCAACCATCGTAAGACTTCTTTGAGACTAGCTTCTAAGACACGAGCACGTATTTGTGGATTTTTTCGCGACTGATACCGTACAAGGCACGAATCAATTTGATGTGAAGATAAGACTGACGGGACGTCATGTTGAAGATGTGTGAGACAGAGCCAAAGTGACCGAGGTTTTTATAGACTTTTTTCGTGATTGTGATTGTGGTTAAGTCGACGACGGGGACGTGTTACACGACAGGCCCTCCGTCTTGACACCAGTGGTGAGACAGATGGGTACGAAATGGCAAATAATCGGGAGTGGTGGGTTTTAAATCCACGAGTAAATAAGCGTGTGGGGTTTGAGTGGCATCGTCGTACGCATGAGTCAGCCAAAGCGTTCCTAACTGTTTGGCTAAGACTTGCACTTGCGATTTATCTCTAGGGCTTTTAAACAACACCACGTAATGAGCTTTGAGACTGATGGTACGATGGGCTTTACTTTGTTGAAACAAATTTTGGGTGATGTAAATGACACTGGCATTACGATGATGCCTTTTGCGCGTAAACCATAGTTTAATTTCTTCTTCGTCTTCTCCTAACATGTCGATGATACAAGGCCTCCCAACTAGTCCTATCTACGTGTTCGTCAAAGACTTTGACAGAGGAGGAAGAGGGAGCAGAGACAGTAGAGGTAGACATAGTAGTGTAAGAAATGTCACTTTTGACACGAAGACAGACAAGACAAGAGTTTTTATACTTTTTTCACTTTTATACGTTTATTGTCATCTTTAATTGTGAACAACACGAAAGACAAAAATGCATAAAAGCCAAATGGTTAAGTACATGAATATAAGACACATCAAAACGATCAAAGTGGAATATAAACAAGTCTCTGTACAACATTTGTGGTGATCAAGAGGTGAAATCGTAGGGGCAGTGTGTAATGTTCTGAGAGTATCTACACTTCTTGGCACAGTCACACAAGAGTCCTCCCGGAATGTCCTTTTGGGGATGTTGATAACGGTCCTGTCCTGAAGAGAATGGTTTTCCTCTGTCACGACTTCTTCTTCTTCTTCTGGCACTATCACTAACACTGGTTTAAAAGTTACTTTATTACTGAACGTTTTAATTTTTTAGGATGACACATCTTTTGCATAATGTGCCACTTCTTTTGTCCAAGCTTCGAAACCCCAACGTTTCCAGTCACGTACATCTTTCGAGTGAGGGTTTAAGTCACAAGCTACACACACGTCGTCATACACATCTTCAGTACCTAAAAGTTGACGAATCTTGTTTTCCCGTAGAGGCTGAGAAGTATCAAGATGAAAGCTCAAAGCTTTTAACAGAATGAGTCTCTCGTGTACATTTAAAGGGACCACTTTCATGTTTTATGTGGTATATGCTGATCGTAAAGAGTCCACAAGGAATCGGCTGGTAAACGAAATCCCAGAAAGCAAGTCAATAAGACACACACTACACGGCTAACCGAATTCAATGGACACAGTTCTCGTAATAGGCGATCGTGATCCTCCACCGTTTGAATAGTGTCATTGATTTCCTTCCACGGAATCTGTTGTATCACAAATGATAAAGGTCGTGGCATGGTAGTCCGTTTTTATATCCCCTTAGGTGTAACGTAATAAGAATCAGGAATCACTGGGTCGTGCCCAATAGCCTCGTTTATATTTGTGACTAAAGTAGTGTCCTCCCATAATCAGTCTTCGCTTGCTTTGGAAAAGAGAATAGTTAAAAATGGAGAAATGATTTTGAGTTTGCGTTTCACTTGTATTTTGACCAACTCGCGGTAAATGCGTTCTCTCAACTCCACAGGCAAACCACGAATGTTCTCTTGTAAAGTATCCATGACCATGTCAGTCAAACACTTTTCCTAGAGCGAAAGGAACGAACATAGTGAGTAATTTCTGACCACTGCCATTCCAGGAATCGATCAAGAATGTCAATAAGATCTTCAAATGTAAATGATCTAAAGCAGAATATTCGGATGAACGCACATTTGATCCAGAGAAATCTGACTTGTTTGTTGCCTTTTGTCAATTTCTTCTTGTGAATTTCTCGACACAAAAGTTCTACAGTCACTAATTGAGATTTGGCTCTGGCAAGTCCCTGCCAAATGTCCTTGTAGATCTTCTCTTGCAATTCGTTTGGTAATATTTGAAGATTATTTTTCCAATGGGGTTTAAATACTTGTCTAGGTGTTGTCCAACGTTTGACTCCTAGCCACGTAGCTGGTTTCTTACACTACATGGTATGCCCCCTTCAATGACGAGGTCCTACCTTTTTTTAAATACTTGTCTAGGTGTTGTCCAACGTTTGACTCCTAGCCACGTAGCTGGTTTCTTACACTACATGGTATGCCCCCTTCAATGACGAGGTCCTACAAAAGGTAGGTAGTGACAATCTGGAGACCATCGAGCATGTTCAAGGTAAGCGCAATCTTTCTTCTCCCACTCGTGAAGTGACACACCGCAACTCAAGCACTTGACTTTATCCCCTTCGCCCAAGTAGATAAATCCGGCTCTAGCTAATTCTTCAGGGGTTGGTCCTCCCAGATATTTTGGCCATTTTCCTCGGAAGGTTTGGATCCGACTTTCAAAGTCGCAGTATTCAAGCAAACGCACAGGGAACGAATATTCGTCTTTCACAGGTTCATTTCGATGAGGGTATGGTGAAATATGTAGGTGTTTGCTCAATTTTACATGACATCCGTAGGGTGGTAGCCGCATGGTTTCATAATGATGACATCCACCATGAAAACCAGTAAAGTGAAAAGGTGTACGATAACGAGTAGCATCGCTTTCGCATCCGTCAGGTTTCACACACACAGCATCACTTTCCATGGTAGGTATGGTAGTAGTAGTTATAGCAAAGTTCCCATGATGATGTGGTACTGAATCGCTAAGGTCATAGCGTACGGCATCCCTGCCATCGCAAGGCACAGCATCGCACTTCACTTGTGCATCACCGATCTTGAATTGTGCCTGTCTGAACTTCATTTGTGCTTCTCTGAAATCATTCATCTTTCTTGCTTGGTATTGGTAGTTCCAATGAACTGTCGGTCTTGGACGTTGTCCCTTTTATATGCTGACCAATATTAGCGTGACCGTACAGTAAAGTGAAGTGATTGGGAAGCCGTACTCGCTTCTGGTACACGATTTGATAGACTTTTTCCAAGGGTCGGCTAACGATTTGGTGTGTGGGTAAACGTACAATCTTGTGCGGTTCGTTGGTGGTCACTTTAAAATTTCCATCCTCTCCAGACTGCAAGGCTTCTTTCAAGACGCCAAAGTTCACCAGTCGACTGGTGCGATAACTGAAAGTCAATCCTTTCACTTTACACTCCGTGTGTACTTCTCCTTGAGGGTCACGGTATTCGTAGCCGTAATTTTTGACACCGCCACTTCCAAAACTTAGAATCTTGTCGTCGGGATGCTCGTCAATCCAGGCTCCTAAATGGTCTCCTTCGATGTTAGGGTGTTGTTTTGACCCACACGATCAATGTAGATGCAACTGTCCGTGTCAAAATAAAACACACGATCTCCTAACAGTTCTAAAGCTTTGTGCAGTTTTAAGCGAGCATGGGCTGTCACGTAAGCCGCAATGATGACATTTCCAAATTCGTCGGCTTCTACAAAGTCCAGTTCTTCTTCGTAATTGACTAAGATCAAGTCCTCACGAAGGACGTCCACGTGTTTCGTGTATTTAGTTTTGTCGTGAATCATCTGGAAGTAGCGGGAAAGTTCTGTCAGATACTCCGTATTGAGTAAACACGGTCGTTGTGCCAATTTGCCCTACAAGCAATTCAACATCACTTTGCCAAACGATCGCCTTCCTTCGTTTTTCTCGACGTGGTCTAAAGTGATGCCTTCCTGCTCCCAGTATTTCTCTTTGAATTTATTTTGGTCTTCGGGAGTGTGGCACCAGGAAGGATAGCCGTTGGCTTCTTGTTTCAGTTTCAAAAAGGCATTCACGTAGTCTGCGAAAATGCCTTTTTGAATCTCGTCGCCCTTGTAGTATTTTTCTGTCTTGGGAAAGTGGTAAATTTCGTACACTTCTAACAGCTGGTATCCCAAGTCCAGAGCTTTAAACAATTCAAAGCTGACCCACGTTCCCGTCAAGGCGCGTTCTTCCTGAATGTGCTGACAAGGTTGGTCTTGGTTGCACGTTTCGGCACATGTACGGCACAAGGGAAACATCAGTTTTCCTTGGCAATGGTGAGGTAAAACGGGATGGTACAAGTTCTTGGGAGGCAAGACTTTGCACTTGATCAATCCTTTGTATTGTCGAATGTTGTCCACGTCGATGTGTTCCGTCAGCATTTGCGGGTGCCCTACGGGAAAGTGACAATATTTGCACACGTACGGATACAGAGAACACACGTCCAAGTATTTGATTTCCTCTCCTTTCTCCTCGTCGGCTTGGTACAGCAAACAGGTGGCATTCGTCCGTCCTCCGTACAAACTGTCCCGTGGGTTCAGTGGGTCCACCAGCTTGTAACTTTCCACCATACGCTTAAACTCGGGATCGGTTTTCGATCGGTGATCGTACTCATGTTCCCACATTTCTACCACTTGGTATCCTTGCTCTTCTAACTTCAATCGTCGCTGACAAGTGGCCTGGTACAAGTCTTCCATGGTCCGTTGTAAACACTTCTTTTTAGTGTCAGATGGGACATCCGTAAAATAAGCACCCGTTAAACTCGTACACGATCTGAGGGTTTTCTAAGTCCCAGCCATCCACCGAATACCTTTCGATGGTCTTTTCGCCTCCTCCGTTGCGGGCATGTTGGATCCATTTGTCTTCCTTGTCGCACAAGTAATGTAGCCAACGTAGAGCTTTGACCGAGTATTGACGTTCGACAAATTTGTTCGTTTGGGGGCTTATGACAGTTAGGGTGTTTTCGGGCATGAATCGTTGGCGGTACACTAAGGAACACGCTTTGGCAATGGTGCAGGCTTCTTTCAAAGGATCGATCCCTCCGTGCTCCATGAACAGTTCTCGAAATTTTCCACAGCAACGCCGTAAAATGTCCACGTCGGAAAGTCAAAAGAGTCCGCAGCGTGAGTCTGGTACCATGCGTAGAAAGCTTCTCGTTGTTCGGTACGCATGTTGTCGAGGTCGTAGTAGTGAGCCTCAGGCAAATGGGGTAGAACGGTGTGTTGATTGGCTTCGGTATTGAAAAAGTGTGCAAAATAGC
>JAECUM010084232.1:0-11588 GCA_016617855.1 Megalonaias nervosa | reverse complement strand
TAAAGCTACGTTAAAAATCTAAATCACACACACACACACACACACACACACACACACACACACACACACACTCGATCTGTACATGTTTGTCTTTTTTTTAATTTTTTTTTTTTTTTTAGCAGAGGCCCGAAATAAGCTTTACCTATTGTAATGTAATTGACAATATCTGGAAGCCAAACATTGTGAATGAATATCAGGAGCGTACCAATCCACATTCAACGATATTTTTAAAATTAAAACAGTTATAAAAATCTATAAGGACATAAAAGTTTGCAAAATTTAATTATGTGAAGATAATCTACAGGCAGATCAGGGAAAGATACATAAAACTGTTTTATAATTTTCGGATACGGGTGACAATAATTTTGCTCCACCTTTTTATCAAACTGTTTGACATGGAGATGCAAGTCATGTACGTTAAGCGTAAGACTTTCAAATATTGTCAAAGAAAATGAACGAATTTAAATGTAGTATTAGCCGTTTTATTAGGCTGACAAAAATGTGAAAAATGCAGGGGTAGATAATTAATAATTTTTATTGTAGCATTCATGACCTATTCAGCGAAATGTTTAATGTGAAAGGCATCACATACAAGTTTGGAGTTTTCAAAGTTATTGACGGCTGTATCAGTTTTGTTGTAATATGCTGTGCATGTGTGTGTGTGTGTGTGTGTGTGTGTGTGTGTGTGTGTGTGATTTGGATTTTTTAACGTAGCTTTAAAAATTTTTCAGACATATCGCTACGATGTCTGGAGTGTGGCAGTTTAAAGTTATGCCTAGCACTGGGGCATCATGCCGCAGGCATGTAACATGATGTCCTACCTGGCGAGGCAGCTGTTAGTACCATTTTCATAAGTCTTTGGTATGACTCGGCCGGGGTTTGAACCCGCGACCTCACGCATTCGAGGCGTACGCTCTAACCACTAGGCCACAAGAGCGGCTGTAACACGCTGTGTCAAATGCATTAAAAAAATATCATGTTATTGGTAACCTACTGAAAAAGTTAGCAATAAATCTTTCAGTGACATTTTATTTCATAAACAACCTGAAAGGTAATCTGCCACGTGATATTCAGCTGTCTCATTAATATCCTACGAAGAAGAAACACTATTTCTATGCGCAGTTAGTTTTGGAAAAGTCCACGAGGAAGGGTTGTTTCGGTTGCTTTTGTAGAAGGCTATTTCAAATGTGCTCACTGTGACGTAAATGCTGACTATAGTACGTCCACGTTCTAAATCCACCGGCACAATTAGCAGAAACTTAATGCCATCTTCGCCAGCCAATGTCGTGTATCCATATTGATCCTGTGCATATGTAGCGGCCAAAACAGTATCTGCCGTTCCGCTTTCTCATTGCATGCAGAAGAAAGAAACTGATCCAATCAGGTTAATAGCTACAGTTATCATGAATAATATATGGGAACAATGATGGCAGCATCGGTAGACAGCGCCACAAGCCCCGTGCAAACTTCACCGATTTTATTCCTATCATTCACGTTTTTCTTTTAAGTCAAAGCATGTGGACATAATTGGAGTCACCATATTGAAAACCTGACAGGATAAGTAATAAGGTCTTTGATTAGTTAGTTAATTTTGCTTTAATAGACAGCACCGTTGACTTCGAAAGGTGACAAATGTTCAGAACACTGCTTTAACCATCTTATGCACCAAGGGTTGAATAAAACGAAATTGATCGATGACCTCTCGCAGTCATTAGTGCGAAATGCATAATATTTGCTTTATTTTATACTCAGTCAATCGAAGTTCCAGGCCAGTTTAGCACTAATAAAATAATGGGACCCAATGCTCGAATAAAAAATTTAAAGCTTGATAGGAATAGCAGAATTTTATTTTCTTTAAAAATAAAGTGAAAAAAAGAAATCTCTAATCGAAACTCCTAAGACTTATACTTTAACAATAATATTTATATATTTACTCTTAACGTGCTTGCTGGAACCATTATACTGACAAGAAAAACACTCGCTGAGTCTCACAAAGGGTACAGTTTTGAGAGAATATGCAGTTTATTTTAGAATCCGATATTTTCGTTTAATCGAGGTATTATCTGAAAACAAGTGTTTGAATAAAATCACTAACTGTAACATGGAGCTCATAAACAATCATTAGATTATTTTGTAAGAAATCCACTGGATATGGTCAAAGAAGAAAATGTACCAAAGAAAATTGATCTCATATGCAGCAGACGGTTAATAACTACGTTTCATTTTAATAGTTTTTCTTATCATTGAAATCTTTGTCATCTTTATTTATGGGAAACATGTTAGAGAGTTATGATTTTGTCACCCCCTGGAAAGTATTCGCTCGTCCGTCGAGTCGACGAGGACCACTCTAGTCATCTGAAGGTTGTATGGGCTGGTTCTGTTCTGTGTGTGCGCAGGTGGCTGATAAGGCCAATCCTTGCACGGAAGGTTTGTTTGCATAAAGGACAAGGGATGAGTGAGACATCTCCAGGAGGGTTGATGGCACGCGCTTTTCTGGCTTGCCTCTTCAGCTCCGCTGCTGCTGTCCTGCTAGATTCACACAACTTGGAGCCTTTGTACACGGAGGAACGCCATGTGACTCGATCGCTGGCTGCTTGCTCCCAGAAATCAGGTTTTATGTTGAACGCTTTCAATGCAGCTTTCAGACTGTCTTTGAAGCGTTTCTTCTGACCTCCATGGGATCGCTGTCCTTGCTGTAGCTCGCCATAGAAGAGTCTCTTAGGCAGCCGGTGGTCTGGCATGCGTACAACGTGTCCCGCCCAGCGTAGCTGAGATTGCATCAGGATGGTGTGGATGCTGGGGAGATCAGCTTGGGAGAGTACCTCAGTGTCTGGAACCTTGTCCTGCCACTTGATGTTCTGGATTTTCCTGAGACTTGTTGTATGAAAGTGGTTCAGCTTCCTGGCGTGGCATTGGTATACCGTCCACGTTTCGCATGCATAAAGTAGTGTGGGAGCACAACTGCCCTGTAGACCTTTAGTTTGGTCTGGATGCTGATGCCTCTTCTATTCCAGACGTTGGTATACAGTCTGCCGAAAGATGCGCTGGCTCTGGCAATGCGGAGGTTCACCTCGTCGTCAATAGTTACGCTCTGTGACAGTGTGCTGCCAAGGTAGGTGAAGCGGTTCACTACGTTGAGTTTTTGGCCGTTGACGGTGATGTTGGGCTCAACATAGGGCTTTCCATGGGCAGGCTGATGCAGGACTTCAGTCTTCTTGGTACTGATGGTGAGACCGAAACTTGTGCAGGAGCTGGAGAACTTGTCAACGCTGCGTTGCAGGTCGGCTTCTGAGCCAGCGTTGAGGGCACAGTCATCAGCAAATAGGAAATCCTTGATGGTGTCTGTCATAACCTTGGTTTTCGCTTGAAGCCTCCTGGGGTTGACCAGTTTTCCATCTGTACGGTACCTGATGCCGACTCCAACATCTCCGTCTCTGAAAGCATTAGTCAGCATGGCGGAGAACTATAGACTGAACAGTGTCGGTGCCAGAACACAACCCTGCTTGACGCCATTGGTTACTGGGAATGGTTCAGATGTCTGTCCATTGTCCTGACTCGTGCCTGCATGTCGTCGTGGAAATGCTGCACCATGGATATAAATTTTCCCGGGCATCCGTATTTGGCCATTACCTTCCACAAACCTTCTCTGCTGACAGTATCAAAGGCCTTTGTCAAGTCGACATAGATGGAGAAAAGGTCTGCATTTTGCTCCTGACATTTCTCTTGTAGCTGCCTCGCAGCAAACACCATGTCGATGGTCCCACATTTTTTCCGGAATCCACACTGGCTTTCTGGTAGGAGTCCCTGGTCAAGGTGTGTAGTGAGGCGGTTCAGTAGGATTCTGGCGAGTATCTTTCCTGCGATTGAAAGTATGGATATACCCCGGTGGTTGTCACAGGCCTGGCGGTTCCCTTTGCGCTTATACAGGTGGATTATGGAAGCGTTTTTGAATTCCTGAGGGATCGTCTCTTGCTGCCACATCAGTAAAAACAGTTGGTCGAGCCTTTCTATCAGGGCTGTGCCCCCTTCCTTGTAGACTTCAGCTGGGATGGAGTCTGAACCACGGGCTTTGCCACTGGAGAGCAGACGTATCGCTTTCTGTGCCTCGAGCAAGGTTGGAGGCTCATCCAGTGCTTCGTTGATGGGTAATTGGGGGAGACCACTGATGGCATCATCGTTGATGGATGAGGGGCGATTCAGGATGCTGTCAAAGTGTTCAGCCCAATGTTCAAGAATCTTCTCTTTGTCAGTAATTAGTGTGTTCCCGTCGGCGCTGAGAATGGGGGATGATCCAGAGGATGTATGTCCATACACTTCTTTCAGGGCGTTGTATAAGTTCTTCATGTCATGGCTGTCTGCATAGCACTGGATCTCATCAGCTTTGTTGCTCAGCCATGTATCTCGCATCTGGCGGAGTTCTGCTGTACAGTTCTGCGTATATTGTTGTACACATCTTTCCTGGAGATGTACTTGGGGTTGTTGAGGTAGGTTTGATGGAGGCGGTGTTTTTCATCCAGCAACTGCTTGACCTCGTCGCAGTTCTCATCAAACCAGTCTTGGTGCTTTCTGCTTGAGGGTCTTAGGATTTCCGAGGCTGTGCTGTAGACCATCTCTCTGAATGCCACCCAGTCGGTTTCCACATTCTGATTGTCCAGAGAGGTGGATTTCAGACGCTCTTCCAGGGCATCCACAAGAGACTGTTTGGTACTGGTGCATTTCAGCTTGGTGATGTTTAGTCGTTTAGGAGCCTTCTTTCCCTGTGGGCGTCTTTTGGGCTGAATGCGGATGTTAAGCTTGGTGATGATGAGGCGGTGGTCTGTCCAGCAATCGGCGCCGCACAAGGACTTGGTCACACGCACATCCTGCCTGTCCCTCTTCCTGACAATGACGTAGTCGATGAGATGCCAGTGTTTAGAGCGAGGGTGCATCCATGACGTCCGGTTACGGGTAGGGTAGCGGAAGACTGTATTGGTGATCAGCAGTTCATGCTCGGCGCAAGTCTGGAGCAAAAGCAGGCCGTTGCTGTTACAGTGACCCACTCCATGCTTTCCTAGCACTCCATCCCAGGCAACGTGATCACAGCCTATTCTCGCATTGAAGTCACCAAGAATGACGAGCTTATCTGCCACTGGAACGTCAGCAATGATGGAGTGAAGATCCTCATAGAACTTGGCCTTCACTTCATCTGGGTTTGTCATGGTTGGAGCGTAGCAACTGATGATGGTAAGGTGCTTTCTTCCAAACAAGAGGGGGAGTTTCATGGTCATGAGTCTGTCGTTTACTCCCTTGGGAGGTCCAGCCAATTTGCCAATCAGTGCTGTCTTCACTGCAAAGCCGACACCGGCCTCACGGCGCTCTTCACTTCCTCGGCCGCTCCAAAAGAACGTGTTATCCAGAGCCCCTTTCACAGAGTTCGCCTTCTCCTGTAAGCCGGGTCTCACTCAAGGCAGCAATGTCCACATTGTATCTGGCGAGTTCCTTTCCTATTAGGGCAGTTCTCCTCTGGGGTCTTTCCGCGTCATCTCTGTCCAGTAAGGTGCGCACATTCCATGCGCCAAGTGAGAGAGGAACAATCCTCATTTTCTTCTTTGTGTTTCGACCGCTGGAGTAGGGTCCCCACCAGCCGCAGTAAGCTGGCTAGGGAGGTTTAGAGCAGGCAATGTTTAGGGCACCTTTTCTAGCCCCTTCCTCATGCCAAGGAGGTGAGCAGTGCATTCCCGAAAAGGGCTGCTCAGTCGCTCAGGGGGATGCCGGACTCCACTGCTGCTCTGTGTCAGTGGTGAACAACCCTAATGGCCTGAGCCGCCTGTGTGCAGGTTTGCGGCTACGGCTGCCAGTGTACCCACACCTGCCGCTTCTTCGCTTGCCTGTCGCCACAGGACTGGTGGGTGATGAAATGGGATGGGTGGATGACAAGTGTGACTTGCGCGGTGACTTTGTTTTAAGTGAGGAAGAGTTGCGCAGTTCGTCGACCTCACTCTCTCACCCCAAACCATCTGAGTTCAGCAGCATGACAAAGTCGAGACGGCCGGAGATTGAGTTGAGTGCAGTGGATGACCAGGACGTCCTATGTGTCTCGTCATGCTCTTAGCGCTCCATGGCGCTTTGCTGGGAATCGCCTTTCTGCCCGTTGACCAGCTGGTGGTTTCTCCGCGCAGGCTGCCGAATCCAGTCTTAACATGCTAGGTAGACAAAGCCTAACTCACCGAGGGTTTAAGACCCGTCGGCTACCCTCAGCCTGGTTTAGCCGGCCAGTCGAGGCCGTTTTCCGGGATGTGGCCGCTGCACATGCTACAGCTGCTTGGAGCCACAGGTGAGAGCTGAGTGCCAAGTGGGGACCAAAGGTGGACGAGCTACCCCCGAGGAAGTACGACTGCTTCCCCCAACCAGAGGTGCTACCCCTCCCTGGACACCCCACACATCCCCTGGAAAGTATCGTACCTATGTCTGTCATGCTGACACTCATGATTATATTCACTAAGATTAATTTGGGATGGGTATTCATATGAAGAATATAAACATTTTCAAATTATAGGTGACTCAGAGAAACACCCTTCTTAATATGTTGGTGAGGTCCAATTCCTAAGTGTATTTATTCACGAAAGCATACCTTACATATAATATTTTACAATTTATGCACGCTTGACAAACTTCTAATCGACGGTTGAGTACATATTAACAACTGTTTCATAAACTATTGCAACCATGATTGAATCAAAGAATAAGATGCATTAAAGAAAATCGTTGACTGTGAAGTTCAGCTCATAAATACACAGTAAGACGATCATATAAATAAAGCTCACTTAATGTTATCAAATTTTAAAATCTGATATTTTCATTTTTCTATAAAAGGAAAGTCAGCCTAACCGGTACTGTTATAGTCAGGATTGCAACCTAGTTGTGGGTATTTTTGTTAGTAATTCATCAAACGTTAGCCTCTTGAAAACTTCTTATATCAAACTGATGCACGAACATCCATTTCTCTCTCTCTCTCTCAACCGCAGTTACAAAAAGAAAGTCCGCATTTATATAAACTTAAGGACAATATATATATATATATATATATATATATATATATATATATATATATATATATATATATATATATATATATATATATATATAGCAGATGTATACTTAAGTTAGATGCAATCAATTTATAATTGGTAGAAATATTAAAGTTAAAACCTCTCAACTTACATGTCAGACTGGTTCGTACACGTAGCAATTCGATTATTTTATGACTATTAAATTCACGTAGCTTGGAGTAATACAACAAAAAAGTACCATCTCACGCAAAGCTTACTATCCTCTTGGTTTTATATTTTATTCATTCTTAATTTTTGCTTTCAATTGTTGGAAAAGATCAACATGACTCAGGTAATAAACTGCTTGCATAATGATCACTTGGGAATGCAATGTTCGTCTAAAAATGCGATGAATCAAATCATGAAGTCATGAATTCGGAAACTTGACTTTGGAGTTGCTATGAATCAGATCTTTTTAAGTCATTAATTTGGGGCCTGACTTAAAAAATGCATTTAGTCAGATATTGAAGTCACAAATTTGGAACCTGACTTTAAACATGCTATAAATCTGATATTTAAGTCATAAATTCGGGGCCTGACTTTAAATGTGTCATGAATCAGATCTTGAAGCAAAACATTCGGTGTCTGTCTTTAAAATTCCACTAATCAGATCTTCACGGAATACCTTCTGGGCCTCATTTTAAAAATGCAATGAAATCAGATCTTGAAGTTATAAATTCAGTCACTGACTTTAAAAATACCATGAGTCAGACCTTGAAGTCAAATAATCGGGTCCTGACTTTAATGTCAGAACCTATCTTTGTATACAAGCATAATCCATGCTTGTTATTGTGGGGCTTTAATGCCATTTTTCAGCACTTGATACATGGTATCTAGTATACTTGTCTAGTATACACCGAATAACCCGAGAAGAATCACAGATCCACGGGAAGTTAGAGACAAGCCTTCTCTCATACCCATGTTTGGTCGAGCGCAAACCGAAGTGCAGAGCACATTTAATATAATGCATATATCTGTTTATAATATGTTTGTTCATGTTGTTGCAAACCTTCAAAGCGCGATGATGAAAGACACATATTTTCCGTAATGAAATATTTCCCTTTCGGACTGATGATGAATGTTCGACTTCTATGTATCTATCTATCTATCAAGTTATATGCATGTAACTTCCAAAGTCGGTCTGTCGTAACTCGATTTCACTACAAAAGGATCATTCATGAGATGCATTGCCATGTTGCTATGGTTTGAGGACTAAGGTAATGACGTTGCATGGGCGGATATAGTTCATTCAGAAACACAAATGTTGCCTATTAGGGGCTTCTTTTCAAAAGCTCAGTGGGAATATGACATTTTGACTTTACGGAATGTAAAGTTAAAATTTCCTGTTCCCAGTGAGCTATCGAAAAGAAGTCCCTAATACGCAACATGCTATACCAAATTGCGCAATTATGTTAGTGGATAATTACGCAATTTTGGTATAGCTATACGATCATTTTGTACCTATTTTCAATAGCAGTTTCGTGCACTTAGTACCTATGAAATGTCGGGTATTCATTTGCTTTTTTTGGACATGTACATCACGACTGTATCTTACGTTTCCCGTCACTGCTGACTCACATGTTTGATATAACAATAACAAATAGCAAGGAAGTTTGCATCTATCAGCTTTGCGTCTTCTATTTTAGCTACGTAATTGGTATTTGATCTTTTGGTCTAAAGAGAGGTAGTATGTTTTACAACGCTGAAATTCGACTGCGCGCATATCTCTGCACGTTCTTCGCCAGGCAATCGAGGACATACGTCGTGGCGTGTGTATCGCTAGCTTCTGATGAAAGGTACATATCAAATATCAAAAACACGCACCAAAAGCTTAAACGGGAACCTTCCTAAAAATCAAGCTTGTACAACGTTCTGGGCTAAAATTGTTAGTAAAGGCAATATTTTACCCTTTTACCAACCGAACTAGTAGGTCCTCAGTTGGAGGTGTATACTCAGTACTTCGCAGTGTAATCTAATGAATTTCCTCGATTTACACCATATGTAAATGCAAACACACTCGAACTATTGCAGCACTACATACTTTGCATACCCCTTAATCCTTTTTAAACTATTCGGAGACCAAAATGAACGCGCATCGATGAGGAAGGTTCGTCCATTGTCACAAGTAGAATCTCATTCACAGTTATATACCTTACAATGTTTGAAGCGGGAATGAACGGCAAACAGTCTATCGAGACGGTATTAACTCCCCGCAGAGATGTCAGCTTCGACCCAGACACCTATGTCATTTCTTTACCTGAGGAGATAGACCGGTTCATGATGGCCTCAATAATGCCTTCCGATCAGATAATGGCTGTTACATGTGCAGTCCCGGATACGTTTTCTTTATCGGATCAAAATGTATGGAGGACCATACTGTGTATAATGTAGAAATCTGCATGAGTGGTTGTAATACATGTCATCAAAGACAGTGAGACGGATAAAAGTTTTCGCCATTAAATTTGGTTTGGTGTTTTACGACACAGTCACACAGATAGATTATCAAAAGTGGAGGTAATGTGAGATAACTGGTTGTCCTTGGACATACAACCATTGTGTAATCCGATGGTAGGATAAAAAAGTATGCGTGTTTCCTGTAACGGTGTGAAAAAAATAAAGGCAGGTAGGTCGGTACTACTTTCTTGTTTCTTTAAAATAGTTTTATTATAGCTTAGGTCCAGTTGATGTTTGACCCCGTGAAATCATGGCCGAATAAAAATTATAGTTTGAAAACTTGACCCATCAGCTATTGAGTACAAGTCACAGCTGTTGAAAATTGATATGACTTTAAGTCAGTTTTCAAGTGCTCTTTAGGTTTAATATTCTGTTTTGAACTGCCACCACGTCCATCCAATGCTCTATTAATCTTACGATTTTATGTCATTGTCATCTACTTACCTTAGTCAATTTATTAAAGAGTGTAATATAATAGAAATGAACACAGACTTCAGTTTGACAATTTGAATGAATGAACATCCCATACAATTAACTATGAAAATATTATGCCGTCTGAACTTGAAATGGAATGCGTAACTATTTTTATACTTTAATCTCCTAGCTATGCTTATGTGACCTTTGTCGTTTGGTGTGTGTGTCTATGATTTAGACTTGTAACGTAGCGTTAACAATTTTTCAGTCATATCGCTACGATGTCTGCAATGTGGCAGTTTATAGTGATGTCTAGCACTGGTGCATCATGCTGCAGACATGTAGCATCATGTCCCACCCAGTCACATTTTTCTGACACCAGGCCGACCAGTCCTAACAGTAAGCACTTAATGCTGAGAGCCAAGCGAGGCAGCTGCTAGTACCATTTTTATAAGTCTTTGGTAAAACTCGGCCGGGCTTCGAATCCGCTGCCTTCCACATCCGAGGCGGACGCTCTAACCACTAGGCCACAGGAGTGGTCTTTGTCATTAGCAGCAGCAGGAAGGGTGAGCAGACCACTATTATAATTAAGACAAATTTTAGTGATAATTGAGGCAAGTGGTCTGTTCGACTGCCGTACCGCGAAATCATTTGTCTTAATCATCAGGCAAACATATTCATTACCAAATGTCTGTCCACCCCCCCGTGGACCCTATAACTTGGTTTTCGAGCAAATTTTGCATTATGATTAAGACAAATGTGTAAGGTTCGACTGCCATATCGTGCATATCCCCCCCCCCCTTGTCTGCTGTTATCTTACACACACATGTGGTCATTCACCCTTCCTGCTGCTTACATGTACTGAGATAGGTATGCGTACCGATTTTTCAAGGACGTGTGTGGTAGTTCAAACAATAGCTGTGTTTATTGCCGCGGATATCTCCCCGGAGATAGGTATTTGTGTGCAGTTTATTTCCGTGTTTTAATTTTAAATATAATACATTTTAATCGGTTCATATATATAATGGCAAAATATCTTAATAAAATTATAAATATTTATTTATTTGTAAAATCAGATATCAAATGCTATTGCACAATAATCACATATAATAATTTCTAAAACGTATATCCGTAGTCGAGTTCGTTAGCTCAATGTTAAAGTTGTTGGAAACTTTAATACTGATGTTTGCGGTTCGACCCCAGATCTCGCCGAGATGGGTTCGGGTCCCCGGTCGCCCATATCTTTTAATAAGTAGGGGGGGAGGCATCCCCTGAGATTTCGATAAACCACCACGTATCTCGTGGTCGGATTCTATTTTGGAATTCTACCCCGGGGTTTCGTGGGGTTTTATCGAAATCGCAATGCCTAGACAGCCTTCTGAATTGCTAATATTTCGCTTTCGTCGATTAGAAATTCGCCGGGAGGTGTGTCTATGCAAATTTACCCCCTAAAATAATCAGTAGTATGCCTTGAGCTCTCTGCCCCATGGAAGAACCCCCAAATAAACATCCAGAAAGGGTGTTAGCCAAAAGAAACAGAACATGGGAGTGCCGCATAATAGTCATAAGAGAGAGAATGACAATGTAAGGACCCCATGAAAGTCACACAGGCTATCGAGGGCTCCATTGAAG
>JAECUM010084226.1:0-11359 GCA_016617855.1 Megalonaias nervosa | reverse complement strand
AAAAATTCATCTCAACAAGGTCTATCAAAACATATTCCAGTTACAGTTAACAATATACTGATGTAAAGTTCTGAAAACTCTTTTGCATTATTCCCAAAATTAAGAAATAACTCATTTGTTTAGATTGTGATCAGTTGTAAACTGTGAAGTGGGTTGATCTATGATAGTTTCGTTTTTTTGCAAGTAAACCATCTGGCAATACACAAAAAAAGTTCAAATGGTTCATCTTCCACAATAATAGACCCACCTGTCTTGGGTATTAGTAATTAGATACCAAAGTGTCAACAATTAGTCCTCACAATTACTCAAAGGTCTAATTAATTTTAGAATAAAATTATTTGTTTATATATGATGCAACTAAGTAGCCTCATGTTCAGTTGTAAAACTCAAATTTAGGGTAAATATATCTCACCTTCATTTAAAAATATGGAAATATTTTCTGAAAATAGAGTTATAGAATGAAGAAATAAAAGTAGGGCTAAAAGATACAAGTGCGATTTTGCACACTCTGTTAATATTTCAGCATGATTTGGTAGAAATTAGCATTGCTCCCACAATCACGTATCCTAGAATAGACCATTTGGCCCAGCTGGTCTGGACCTGTTAGTCACGTGTTACGTGATGCTGAAACCCAATATCGACAGTTAGACTATATGTCCCTTCAAAACAAGTTTTCTTAAAGACAACCTGACATATCTTCTTTGTGGGTTATATATGTTTATGTTGTAATTTAGATGTGATATATTTGAAATGTTGACACTAGTTGTCATGGACACACTTTGTCCCTGAATATTTTTGTACCAGGATTACACCCTTTTCCCCGGGAAAAGAAACATCCATGTATACGAAAACGTGCAAAATCATATTGGACTAAGTACAGATGTTTCACGTGTGAGTCATGTAGACTCCATCACTGAGTAATGGAGAAAGGTAGCTGTTATGTATATTTAATTTGTCTTGTTTGTTGGTTTTTCTCCATGATTATATGTTATGTATATCTGTATTTTGTAATTGATATTTGTCCAAAAATCAAGTTTATGGTCTACCTGACCAGTGAAATTTATTTTGTAAACAACATAATACATAACTAATATTTCGGTACAATAATAGATTAAATGATCATATCGTTATTATTGGAAGTAAACATGTTTTTCTTGTATCGGAGTGTAGGACATGAGTTTTTCACATAGACATTCCTGAACTTGTTGACGAATTGATTGTTTTAGAAAGGAAACTGATCTTCATCCCGACTCTATTATTGTGTCTTAGCTTTTTAATTAATGTTGTTTACTTCAGAATTACTCATTCTCACCTTAAGATCCGAAGTGGAATGAGTCTTATTGTTGTGTTTAGTTTTTAATTTGGGTGGATTTATTTATTCAATTATTCACTGGAATTACAAAGTGTTCAGTAATATTTCTTGGACTAAATCATTAATTTGTAATTATATTGAATTTAGTCAAAGACATTTTGGGATTATATTATTGTAATACATCAAAAGATTATTAATACATCGCCACACTCTAAGCCATTGACACACTAGCACATTTGAGACTACGGGCACAGCAGATCACATTGTACTGGAATTTATTTAGGAAACCACTGGAATTCAATTGAAACTCTATATAATTGGATTTGTGATAGCATTTTTAGGACTATTTGGGATGTAATTCGTAGTATTGCAAGTTGTTTATAGATTTTCACTTTTTATTCTTGGGAAATAAATTATTTGTTGAATTTTACAAAACTTGTATGTTTTGGCTCTTTTCTGTTATTTAGTTTAAGACCATAGGGTCATAACAGTAGCTAACATCCTCTTGGGAAAACTAACTCTTCTGTTTCTAAGCGTGTCAAACACACCATATGCACATCTTCTGATGTCCTTGTAGTATTTGGCATATAATGGAATAACTTACAAGCACATTTTTATCTTTGCATCACTTGTTATGCAAAAATGGTAGAGTGGCATAATGAGAAATTATTGACATGAACTTTTAAGCAAGCATTTATCTGTAAAATTATAAACGTTATAATTTAGTTATTTGTGGATTGAAGCTTATGTTGATTCTACAACAGCTTGATTATTACCAATCATTATTTAGATATAAGCTTGACAGAACTCGTAGACAAAGATATGAACTGACTATTCTTTACTTGTTCTTCATTCGCTTTGATATTTCCACAGAGTACGATCTCATCGTAGGTTGCACATCCAATAAAAGGAATTAGTCCGTTCCAATAGTCCATCTTTGCATTTTTCTTCTTACAGAAGCTTGCACTGTATAAATCAGAAACTGCCCTTGAATATGAAAAGACGAAGCCAAAATGCTGATACTGATAATGAACCAATTTAAGGTAATGCAAATAGACCAAAACATATGGTACTGAAATTGGCATGATAATAAAAATAAGACTTAAACACATTCCAATAAAATCTAATTGATACATTGTACGTACTGCAATGAAAGTTACATATAGCAATCTGGGACATCCTACAATGATTAGAATATGGCAGACACTGACATCATTTTCTGGCACGAGCTTAATGAACATAATTGTTCTTGTGCTTATGCTTTAATAAATTGGTCTGATTAAAATCACACTTAATAAAAAGCATAAAGGATTAGCTGTATTTGTAGGTCCATCCATATGTTCATCCATGACTCTATTTCCTCTTAATCCACTTGGTAAAAGTTGATACTTACGCTGCAAAAGAAGTATGATTTGTTTGGGCCCCTTTCCTTGCATCCATAAGGAAAAGTTAGATTTTTTGGACGATTACCACGGATAGTTTTACCTATCTTTATTTGTATATCCCAATAATTAATTAAAAGTGCATAAAGAATTACAGACAATAGGGTACTTCATGGGCAAACTTTAAACATGTATCGCTTTGAGGATGATGCGTAAGATAATGAATTTCAGTTTACAACTAGGTCATGGCATGAAATGGAGCAGGGGACGACATGCTATAAAAAGCACGAGAATTCGCTTTTTAAGTAGCTCAAGTTCATTATGCAAAATAATGTATGTTTTGTATTATTTTCTCTATTATCTTTCGACATCTGTATAATTTACTCAGACTTTTCATGTCAATGTGATGTCTTACTACTTATTCAAGTATCTTGAATGTTTGAAAAATTACAGGAACAGCTTTGTGTTTAAATGCATTAAAATTTAATTATGTCTAATTAAAAACATCAGTGAAAGGTGACAGCAAATATATTTTACTATGTCCTCAAGATAAAAAGTCTGCCTATCAGTTGCTCGGTTTATGAAGAAATACAAATGAATGTTAATTAGTATATACATGAATGTTAATTAGTATATAGTGAATGTTAATTAGTATATAAATGAATGTAAATTAGTATGCCCCTGCCTCGTTAGCCCAACTATCCCCATAATTTCTGATGGATCACTAAGAAACTTGTTAAATATTATTGTCATCACATGACAATGCACATAAAGACAGATCACTTTTTATTTTTTAGAACTGTAGTCCTTTTCGTCTTGAAGCTTAATGAATCACATGACACAATTTTGTCAGAACAACTGGTTCTGCAGGTTTTTATGGATAATTATAAAATTGGTAAATGTTATTTTCATCGCCTGACATTGCGCGTATCATTAAACACTGATGAACTATTGATTTTATCATAGGCAGAAGTGGGCCTTTTAAGATGATTAGGCCATTATAGGGAATGTTCCATTGTTTTAAATTTATGGACCTAGATGTTTTCAAACGCTTCTCACCATGAATTTGGAAAGACCACCTGACGCAGACTGTTGAAATACGATGTACATATTTGTACCGATATGCAGACTCTCATGAAATTACGCAATGTTTCAATATTGTAGACATTTTTAAACTTTTTGACCTTAAATTTGTTTCTACAGAAAACTGGTTAGCACAATTAAAAACAACAACAACAAAAAGACAGCCCCCCACAAAAAATAAACAACACATGCGGTAGACAAACCGATTTTAGTATTAATGTTTTTATACATATGTAGATGATCTCTTTGGATGTTCCTGCCATTGTAACAATTTCAACAATTGTGGACTTGGACTTTGTGTTTTGCGGTGGGAGTAAACATGTTTTACAAACACATATCAGTCATGTTCTATTTATGTCAATTTCATCTTAAAATTATTTTGATAGAATCAAATGTAAACTGTCTAGCTAAGACTTTAATTTCAAGAGTATCATAACATTTTTAATTAGATTTGTAAAAAATATCTGTAACTATTCATTACTTTTGCATTACATTTTTCCAAATAAGTTTTGTTTTGTAGACATAAAACATCCAATGTTTGGCTTTTATTTGCTTGGTTATAAGATAACAAACATTTGGTGAACCAGTCTGATTCAGTTTTGTCGTGCTTAAAAAACCTCGATTATATATTGGAACCCTTATGCACCAGTCAGTTAATAATTTACAAGGAAAGCTTTTCTTCTTTTGTTCTTTTAGCTTTTTAGTCCAAGTGGGTGATGCATACTTAATGTAACCTCAATGTAAAGTGTACAGAATTTTTCACTGAGAGTTAAAGTTTTTGTTGCTGCTGGTATATATGTCTAATTTAGTGTGTTTTGATTTTTCACTTTTAGGTCAGTATGCAAGCTGATCATATGATGTGTGATATAACTGATATCAGACAGTGAATGTGCTACGTTAGCCAAATCTTTGTAAGACTTTCTCATATTGGCCTACAAACAATTCGATTGTGTATTATGCAGTAATTTTACCTTTTAAGAATGATGGAGGAGGAGTAGAAAAAGGAAATTACCACTTTCGACGTGTGAACACCGACATTTGATGAAGAACATTTTAATGCTCCAGCTTGAATGTGATATTACACTGTAAATCATAATATTTTAGCAACATTACATTTGTTGCAATTGTATTAAAAGTGACAACTGTAAACCCACCCTCCAAAAAATTAAGAAAGGATAGTGTGCATGATATGCATTTTTATAACACGTAATATTTCCTAAATTTATCTTACTAGCTAAATTGTCTAAAATCTTATGCATGTTAACATTTAGTGACTTTCATACATGATATTTTGGACCTTGTACTCGATGATTCTCTGCTTTCCTTTCAATCTAATTAATTATGAAAAAGATAACTTTGTTTTTTTCATAACTCTCTACCACATAATTACACCCTGCAACAGTATTTCATCTAACTCCAGAATTTCCAATGGTCCTAGCTTTTACTACATTTTTATAACTTTTTGTCAGACTTCATATTTTCCCCTACTATTTTCGAATAGGCCCAGCCGTTACTACGTTTATCAATTATATGCTGAAAATGTATTACAAACTGCATGAATGGCCCTAGTGAAGTGAATTTAATTATGGCATCTGTAGATCTGTGCCTTTAAGGTTTATATGCCCCTTTAGGCCATTGCACCATAACATTGGGTCATGTGACTTAAAACGAGTACAGCAGAAACTGTACACAGTAATTAATAAAATCTTATATAGATTACAGTGTTATAATTACGAATAGGTACAAATATTTAATCAGCTGCCATAAAAAGAAACAATTAAGGTTTTGATTAGTTTCTCAGAAACATCGCTAAAATGACGAAGTCCAACACAGTTAAAAGATATTGAAGACAACTTCGATAAATGTACCTCAAAGCACATGCACAGATATTTTTACATGATAGCAGCCATCTATTCAAACCACAATGGCCACATATAATACACTTTACAACTACATACTTACACAGCTTTACATCTACTGTAAATGTTTTAGGTGACAATTCAAAACTGATCGAAACTCTTTTGGATTTGTCAGATTTGGTTGAAGTTTAAAAAACTAAAATAATTAATTGCTTGTTCTAGTGGCAGTTGGTTAAATATTTTAGCCGTATTGCGTTTACAATAATGTAATCTAGGTAACAATGTCAGTTGCAATTTTATAATGTATAGTTTCTTCTGCGCTCGTTTGAAGCCATGTGTCCAAGTACATGGTATCAAGACCAAAATGGGCGATGCAACATGGACTAAAGAGATAGCCAGTATTGAAAAGCGCAGGTAATTGTTCTCGTTACGAAGGCAAATCAAGTAAATACTCTATTTTTCAATTTTGTTTCTTCAGTATTGACATAAAACTATTTACGCTCTAAAATATCTCAGTCTGGTCCTACTTTTCCAACATGTCTTAGAAACCTGTGTCCTTTTTTATCCCTACTTTTCTGCCAAAGGGTTGCTGGTAAGACTGCCACTCTACTCTTTTTACGAATTAATCAAGTCCCACTTGCACATTTGTCTTTCACTTGCCCATTCTACTGAAAACAACAGGAGTAATTGTTTTACACTAGCTAAAAGACATAAAGACTATCTGCAATGGATCATCATCTACCTCTTTGTTACCATGTTATTGATTTGTCCACTTTCTCTTGTGCCCGACACATATTAAGTTGTAGCTTGCATACCTTTACTCACAGAAAAGTGAAATGTTTCTGTCAATATCAACCACAATCAATCTTTGATAGTGTCCAGTATTAGTTGACGGTGGTGTGTTACTCACAGTTTAGTTATTGTCATTTTGGTGGTAATAACGTATGACATTAAAGCCAGTTATTTTAAAAAAAGTAATTTTATTGTCTTAAATCCCACTGACTAGGGGAACAATACTCACGTCGGTGTTCATGTTAGGGTCATCTGACACTTTACTTTTGAGGGATATCAAGGCGTACTTTGCTTCTTTTAAGATTAAGAAGGTAACCATACAAGACTGGTACTTCATTAATATTTTAGTTATGAGAATTAATTATTCAATGATTGAAAAAACCAGTCTAGATCTGTGGACATTCTAAATCTGCAAAACAACATTTGCATTGCAAATTTTGAAGGGTTGTTTTTTCGTGCTTTTGGTTGTAAAAAGTCAGTTTGACATATGTTTTGCAGAATTTCAGATTTTTAAAGAAAACGAAACAATGAGACACTATGCACTCCCCCAAAAATGTAAATATGGTTTAGTTTCAGCAACCTGCATATAAAACGTTTCAACATCTTAAACAAAAATGATTCAGTTTCTTCCTAACAGTTCTAACCTCAGCAAGTATAGCATATTATGAACACGGATAAAACAGTATCATTTTGCAAGTTATGTACTTTTATTAAATATGATTTGGCTTAATATAAATTATGTTATGCTACATGTCACTTACAGTTGAACAAAAAGTAAGTATTCCAGTGAGTTGTTTGCGCGACATGCTAATATCTTCCTTTTTAAGCTACAAAGTCTGTTATATATTAACAAATATTTTAACTGGATGATGATAAAAATAATTGCAATATAATAACTTGCATGTATAATGAATCAGAAGTATCTTTTCAAAACGAATCAGAGGTCATATAGATAACTGTAGATATTTAAATAATTGCGCGTTATCAGTAGTTAATGGGGACGATAGAGCGTCAATGGAAAAATTTAGTAAAGACCCCCCCCCCTCCTTCCGGGACGATATAGCGTCAAGATTTAAAGCGTCAAAACCAGAACCCTGGGACGATATAGCGTCAAGGGAATTTTGTATAGGGACAATAGGAATGGAGCAGGTAGGGTGACGTCACGGTACTGGTAACAATGTGACAGGTGGCTGACCTGAATACGCGCGGCTACTCTAGGTAGGGACAAATACAATAGAGACATGGACATATATAAACACATAGAGAACACAATATAGGCAAGAAAGAATAAGTATCTTTTCGAGGCATATGAAAGTGGCCCTGAAAAGGGCCTTTGGGTTCTTCTTCTATTGTCTCCACTTCTTCCACCATGTTCTCACTTTCTCTATAATTCCTTTCTTCTTCTTCTTCTTTTCTTTCTCTGGCATCCAGTCAGGATGACCCATAGATCTAAATTTTTCCTGTACCTTTATCCAGTTATTGTTCAGTCTCTCAAACTCCTCTTTCTTCTTTTTGTTTTCTTTGTTCTTACTATCTTTTGCCCATGTCTCTTTAATCTTCTTCACCTCTTCTTCCAATACCTTTTCATCCTGTCTTCCGCTTTCATTAACTCCTCTAAACCCCATTTGACAAAAGACCACTCTGTCAAATTAAATATCTCTTCCAAAAACACCTCACTTCGATGACAACATCAAGGGCTTGCTTTTCAAGGTGCCCACTCTCACATATTTAGGATGGATGAAGCCTCTTAACGTTTCTACTTCCTCCTCTATCATGCCTTGCAACAGAGCCCTGGCTACTTTCAGTCTGATTGCAAAGTCTAGACTGCCTGGGAACCTCCATTCCTGTTGAAGTCTTTCCACCACATAGGCTCCATCCACCATCCAGAACCAACTATGTCTTAATTCGTTAAACACGTTCATCTCTAAAGGTGTTGACTAGTCAACGCCTGTAGCCAGACTGACAAGCGCTGCGATTTATATCCGTGGAGCACGGACGTGGAGGAAAACATCCCTTACACTCACTTCACATATTATCTACTATCCACACAAACGTACGCGAATGCACACAAACACACCATACCTACTATCCACACAAACGGACGTGAATGCATATAACACACACTATACTATCCACACAGACGAGAAGAGAAGAAAAACACACCATACCTACTTCATCCACACGTACAAACGGACGAATGCATATAACACACACTATACTATCCACACAGACGGGAAGAGAAAAAAAAAACACACGATACCTACTATCCACACAAACGGACGTGAATGCATAAAACAGACCATATCTACTATCCACACAGACGGGAAGAGACGAAAAAAAACAAAAAACACACCATACTTACTATCCACACAAACTAACAGGAATGCATAAAATACACCATACCTACTATCCACACAAACGGACGCGAATGCATAAAACATACCATACTTACTATCCACACAGACGGGAAGAGAAGAAAAAAAAACACACCATATCTACTATCCAAACAAACGTACGGGAACGCATAAAACACACCATACTTACTATCCACACAAACGGGAAAAGAAGAAAACAGCAGACCATATATACTATCCACACAAACGTACGCGAACGCAACACACACACACACACACATCAGTAAAAGAGTAAGTGTTTATAGTCACACTATTCTACATTCACACAAATTGGCACGTTGAATAGTCTCTCTTTTCTAGAGATATGGTTAGCCCTGAGAAGGGCTGTTTTTCCTTTAGAACTTCAGATGCACCTGGTTAATGCTGGCACTTCCCAGGTCGTGCACCACACACGCAACGTCTGCTCCAGTCCTGCTCCCAATTCAGTCTTGTTCTTGGGAGTGTAGAGGGGCTTGAGTTGCTAAACTATCCCACTCCTCCGTTTGTGGGATAGTAAACACTTGTTGTTCCCTCTGTCTTCTGTGCCAGACCCGTGGATGGTAATTTGGCCTCCTTGCTTCCTCTGCATGCTGTACAGGTTGTTGTTGTTGTTGTGGTGGTTGTAGCTGTGGTTGAGGTGGGGGTACTGGTTGTGGAGGTGTACTGATCGCTGGCCTCACCTCACACAGAGGTCTCAGCATGAGGTGAGGCAGGATCCCTCTCTTCTTTTGCTTCTCTTCTTTCTTCTTTTTTTTCCTTCTCTTCTTCCAGCCGGTCTGCTTCTGCAATGGCCTCCATGACCAGCTCGTCCAGGAGGCGCCTGGCATACTCCAGGTGCATCTGAAGTTCGAGTAATTTGGTTAGTCTGCTATTCATTTTCAATCTTGACTGGTCAACGTTGGTAGCCAGACTGATGAGCGCTCCGCTTTATATCCGTGGAGCACGGACGTGAAGGTAAACATCCCCTGACACCAAAACCTACCATCCCATGGAACGCGCGGACCTAAAAGAAACATTCTCGTTGACTTTTTTTTACTTACAAACACAGACATATACTATCGGACAAGATAGAGAAACAAAGTATGGATTTTTACTAACAAAAGAAACGAAGTGCTTATAGACACACTTCTATTTTTTAACATACAAACATACAATTTTTTTGGCAATTGAATTAGTATATCTTTTCTAGAGTATTAGGGTAGCCCTGAAAAGGGCTGTTTTTGTTGACGGGGAGTGATGGCAATCTGTTATTGTCTAAGATTGCGTCCCCGTCTGGCGGCAGGCTTTCCTACACAATACGGTCTGCTTCTGCGGAAAGAGAAGGAGAACTCTTTGGTGTCCACATGGCAGTCGACAAAACCTCTATCTGGAGCCTGTTGCTGTTGCTGCTGTTGTTGCTGTTCTCTCTGCTTCTGAAGTCTGTACTTCTCTGTCCATTCTTCTTGTTCTTTCTTGATTTCCTCTCTGAAGACCTCTTCTACCAGGTCTTGGGCTATTGCTAACATCCTGACATTCTCTATCTCTTCAGGCTTCGATATCAGGTTTAGCCTGACACGATGTAAATTCAAGTAAGCTTCGTTCAGCTTGGCTAGTCTGGAAGGCATCTTCGTAGGTTGACGAGTCAACAGGAATGGCCAGACTGGAGACCGACCCGCTTTATATGGTTCAAACGTGGATGCGATAGAAAACATCCCTGCTGGGTTTTTTGTTGGGTCGGAACGTTTTGATGGCAAATGTCATGGTGAGGGATAGAGAGAAAGTCAAAGAGCAATTGTAATGATAAAGTGTTTTTGAAAACAAACGACAGATACCTTTTTGTCAAAACAAAATATTTTTATTCAACAAACATATAACCACTAACAATTAATAACAAACAAAGAAACTATTTTCGACAGGGTTAACAACGTTGTGAAATCATGTTAGATTTCCGCTGATGGAAGTCATGAGGCCATTGATGTACACTACGTTTCCTAGCTAAAGACAAAAGATAGCCATAACGGTCATTAAACCATCGATCTACTTTCTCATCGTTTCTAGAAGAGTCACAATCAAAATAAGTCACTAAATGTTCTAAAGAATATTCAAGACTGCGTTGCTGAAGAAAATACACACAATATTGTCCACACACCATGGAATCTGTGCCTTGTAATTTCAAGTTATTGAATCGTGTCGTCTGGGCATCTCTTCTCATAAAGTCACTGATGTTGTCTTCCAAAGTGGGTAATCCATACGAATCAAAATATTCTAACAAACCCCTCTTGATGGAAGTAGACGGCGACCCAGTGGGTTCCTAGGAGATGACTGTCGTCCGTGTTGATGACATAAGCTTGATGGTCTTGAGGTTTGCGATGAGGTAGTTCATCTTTAGCACACACGACAGGATTCCACGAAGCAGTGTACGAACTGTTGTTCAAAAGGTAATAAAGTTCCCAGGTATCCATTTTTCTTGTTGTTTTTTATCACAGGTAGTGATAAATCATTAATTCAATTCTGACTTTTTGTAATGTATTTTTCCATTGACGCTATATCGTCCCCATT
>JAECUM010084225.1:0-15380 GCA_016617855.1 Megalonaias nervosa | reverse complement strand
TAGCTGCCAAATATGATCATAAAGGCGTCAACATAAGAGTCAGATAGTTGCTTTTTCCTTGATCTCTGCCTGTTCTGGTGGTTATTTTCTGGATAAGTTCACTGTTCATGAAGCAAATGCATACATCACAGGATTAGAAATTCCCGCTTGCAGAGGCTGAGTATTTTTCCCATCCCAGGATCCCCAATCTTCTATTCCATGTTAAGCTGGTCTGGTACATAGGCATGTGGGTCCCATCCAATGTTTAACTTCTTCAGACACATCAAGCATGTAGCGCAGTATATATGATGTAACTTAGACGTAGGTCCCAATAATTATACTGAAGTTGCACCAAACATTTAGTGCAGTATATATGATACAACATACTTAAAAGTACATTTGAAAGTTAAATTCTACTTTTTAATTACTTATCGCTATCGGTCTCCCTCTCTACATTAACATCCAAATTATTATTATTATAGTTTTAGATGGAAAAATAACTGGCCACTGAAATATATAACTCAAGTCCATGACCTCAGGCTTAAGAAATTTTCAGCTGTTGACCTGTTCAATTTCAAGTAAATTTGTTGAGGGACAAATATGTTAAATTGTTTTTCATTTGCTAGTCCATGCTGCTTGGTATTTTAACACTTTCAGCATCATTACCTCTATCATGCTGAGGAAATCAAAACCTAAGTGTCTTTCACAAGGAGATACCAAGGCAGCTGATCCAAGGGTGTGGTGGGGTATCAAACCCGCAGTCCTTTTAACGTTTCAAATTTAATTTCTGTGACAAAAGTTTTAAGGACCTAGTTGTATATGTTTAAAAATGTAAAATTGTACACTGTACCCTAAGTAATAAAAGTATACACAATAATTTCTAGGTATATTCATTCAGAGAACAGAACATGAATGAATAGGAATATAACACTCGTGACAATGAAACCTGACATTGACAATGACATTCATTAAGTTATATTCATTGCAATAGATTACTGGATTTAAGAAGCTATTAAAAATGTATCTTTAATTATACTTGCCCTTTGTTATATAAATTACTATCATCAGTTCCCATCATTTCTACACTAGAGACATGTGGTTCACTGCAAACATAAAGGAAATGTTCTTGCTATAGATAACAATTAATATCAGTTATATGAACATAATATGTTGTATCAGTATTTAAAAAAAAAAATTATTTGTCCTATGTGCATTCATAATAATAATAATAATAATAATAATAATAATGAGGACTTAGTATGGCGCCTAATCTTTAGAAGCTCTAAGCGCTTTACAACATTTGACAACACTTAAAAAACATATATAATGATATGATTCCAAAAATAAAAACAAACACCACGAAATTAGAAAACAGAAAACATGCTGTAAATATTTAAGGTAAGGATACATTATTAGATCTTTAAGTCTGTTCTTGCAGTTGAAATAGGTGAGTTTTAAGAGCGCTCTTGAATGAAATCACTGTGTCTTTGTGTCTAAGTGCAGTGGGCAATTCGTTCCACGTTGCTGGGCCCTGGTATGCAAAAGAACGTTGTCCATATGATTTCATTTTCATAGTGGGAATAATGAGAATACGAGTGTCAAAAGAGGATCGTAAGTATCGTGCTGGTGTGTACACCTGGGTGAGGTCAGATAGGTATGTTGGACTGGAGCCCGTCAGTGAAACATAGCACAGAGAACAAATTTTGTGTTTAATTCTGGACTGTATGGATAGCCAGTGTAGGGTACAGAGCAGGGGAGAGGTGTGCTCTGATCGTGGTACTCTAAGGATAATCCGAGAAGCTGTGTTTTGAACATTTTTGAAGTTTCTGAAGTAGATATTGAGACGAACCAGACAGAACTGAGTTACAATAGTCCAGTCTTGAAAGTACTAAGGAACATGCTTAATGAGCTGAGTGGATATATGGGAGGAGGGCGTTAACAGGGATTTCACATGGGACATAGCTATAAATGGGAAACTGCACAGAGAAAACATATTGGAACATGAAACACAGTCTATAAGTACTGATTTACCAGTAGTGACATGTGTGGGAGAAGTAGAAGGTGGAGAAAAATAGCTGTAAATACCATTTTAGCCAGCACAGTATACAGGAACATATTTTTCTAACCAACACAATTACAGTAAAAATTATACCTTTTGATGCATGAGGTTGTTCAGTTCCCCCTCCTGCTAAAGAGAAAGCAAACGTCATGATATTTTATTTCTTCTTTTAAAGAAAAGTGGGACTTTTCCTACTTGCACATGTAAAATAAACTCTAACAACATTGCCTTTGTTACATTATTATTTTCAGTGGAATGACAGATGAGGCAACCAAATATAATAATTAAAAAGTTACAAGACAATTGTTATTATTATCTTCCCTATTCAATAGAAAACGCTTTAGATACTCAAGGTGTCTTTTTCTCTCTGTATTGCAAAAAAGGTCTGGTCAAGGTGTTAATGTGAAACATTTTGATGTAGTGGCGATGGTTCTGCGTGCGTGGGCAAGTCTGTTGCTACTTTATTTTTAACTCTGTAAGTGAAAAAAAATGTAAAACAATTTTCATTTTTTAAAAATAATTTATAACGGAAATCTAATTCTCTTTTCTTAGTCAACTTACGTGTGATATATTCAATATTAGCAAGAGTACATTATAGTCACAAAACTGAAATATTTTCATATAAATAAAACTACTTTGATTTCAGCTTAAAACAATAATTACTAATATAACAATGGCAGCCTTTATACTCTGATAACACTATAACATCCATTCCTATCATGACTAGAAATCCTTTCATAATCATTGTCATTTCAGTGCTTTATAATGTATTTACTAGTAGTTGAAAGATGTACAATAAATGTTAGCATCCATCCTATCCTAAGCATGAGAGATGAAACATTTACAGTATCGGTTCTACAGTCAGATCTAGAAAACATATGAACAGTTCAACATCAAACACATATTATTTGTTCTACACATTTACATGCACACGTTATTAACTTTTGTGGAAGTAATGTGCTTGTCCCATTACTCTATGGTGTGTGTGTGTGTGTGTGTGTGTGTGTGTGTGTGTGTGTGTGTGAGAGAGAGAGAGAGCATCAATATTGAGAACAGCTGTATATGTATCTAAGTTTTCTTACGGAATTCCGAGAACCAGTCTGAAGAAGGTAATATAAATGTATAAAAATGAGCTGGGCGCGCTGTTAGATACCACTCTCCACCGCTCACACAACGCAATCACTGAGTGAAATATCAGTCATCCGATCTTATAGAGTTTTGGTTTCTTACAAAGCATGTGAAAGATTGATCAGCCTATCATACAGAGTTTTGGAATCTTACAAAGCAAACCAAATTCATGTCCATTGATAATAATAATAATAACAATAATAATAAAACTTGTGTTTTCAAATATAACAACAAGACATACGACAAGCAGAGAAACACTTTGTTATGAAAAGATTGGCCTACTTTGGCGTTTCAATGTCGAATGACAGTTTTAACTCCTCCTTCAATGCTCTCCATCGAACAAACTAGTCTCCAAGACGAACCCTTCATAGTCTCCGTTAGGTTTCTCTGACAACTCTTTGACGTTTCTTATCGGAACGCGACCAAGGCTGTAGATCTTTACGTTTTGATTTCCTTGTTCAATGTAGATATTTAAATGACAACCACATGACTCATAACCCACCCACTTGACGAAGATGACGTAGCCTTTTGTCTGGTCACGTGAGCTTTCCGTATAAGTTTCAGTTAAAACGGTACCCCTTTAAAAGCATTTTCTCTCGTTTATTTAACGATTAACTGATAGAATCTTCACAAATCCTATGTTTGTGTGCATTATTTCAGCTTATAATTTGCCACATTAAATAAGTTTCATGATCTTTACAATGCATACAGTTATATACACTCTGCACTACTGTGCCTTTAATGACTAGCTTAATATATAGAATTTAGTACGAGGTAGTTACTATTTTTATAGACTATATATATATATATATATATATATATATATATATATATATATATATATATATATATATATATATATATAGCTAAAACAAAACAAAATTCGTAATAGAAAAAATATGTATGCAGTGTTTGAATGTTGGAATTGTACTTGTAAGTGGACAAATTTGTTATATCCTTTTTTGGTTTTGTGATTTATATAGTTCTGTCCAGATTGCAACGAGGATGTGTCTGTCTCGCGTGGCGCCATGGCAGCATAGCCCCACACACATTAAACCCCAACTGCAAGAGATGCATTCTGTGTCCCTGTGTATTTACAGTCAAACTTCTTTCCTGCGTAATTAAAATAACCTCACGCTAATGTTTGTGAGTATCTTCTGTCTGTATTATTTAATTAGTGTAGTTTTCACCAACTTTGTCTATCTTTTTGAACACCTGACTTCATTGCTTTCTACAAAGACATTTCTCTATATATAGATCTGATTTATTTTAATACAAATGTTCCGGAGAGAGAGAGAGAGAGAGAGAGAGAGAGAGAGCGTTTTAAAGACTCATTTTACTTTAAATTGTCATTTAAATTGTAATATGAAGCTTGCATGCGATTCTTTCAAACTCAAGAATGCTTAGTTTTTTGTCATCTTAATTCCTCCTCAATAGCCAAACATTATAATGATTAACAAATGACTAACTGACTTTCTTTTGGATTAAAGTCGTGAATCGCCTGTAGGCATGTGCGACTCGATAGATTGCGTGATGCTTACTATTTTTTTGTTGTTGCGATTTACGTCTATTTTCATGCTACTACAGAAAGCTGCAGGAGGAAAATGCTCCCCGACTTCCCTAGTCAGTCTTCCTCCATCCAAGCTGTCAGCTTTTGATGTAAACAGCATACTTTTCATTTATTTCAAATCTCTGCATAGTTTCCATATTTTGTGCGGGGCAAGGTTTTATAGTAACACCAAACATGCCAGATTCAATAGGGTTTGGACTGTTCTTATCCTGTTTATTACAGCTGCATCCTATAGATTTTGACAGGTCGAATAATTTATTTTCCTATTTTCTTTATTTTCTCTTTTGCACAGTTGTCTAGTTGTGGTCGACTTGTCCCAGTTTTCTTGCCATTTTGCGTTAATTTTGTTCTGGATGATGATATTTATTTCTGTGATGCTGTAGTGTACACGATATTTTTTTTTACCATGGGTTCACTGAGATTGCCGTGAATTCTATAGTGTATTTTTCTTGTCAAAATTTTCGTACGCAGCTGCGTATCTGCGTACAGGCAGTTGTACGCCTGACTGGTCTTGTTTTCGATGAAGATTAAACAAACTGAGCGTATATTGTATGTATGTATGTACACTCAAAAACAACTATCGTTATGGGAATGGCCCTATTAAAATTTTTTAGCGGCGACGATATTTTGGGACTGTATATGAAGACAGGCTGTCTGTTATTACTATGACTTTTTCATAGACGAACTCTACTTGGTCAGACTTTGAAAGTACATATATACTTAAATAACACAATGGATCAAAATACACTATCTTTTTTAAAGATAAGTGTTTTTTCTTATTGTACTACAGTTTTTAGGTGTCATTTCCCTTTAATAGCAACTAATGTTACTTATTTAATTGTTTACAATATACCAATTTGTTTCACAAAAGCCACGGTGACTCAAGTAGAAAAGGCCCTAAGCAAATTATAGGTCTTGTATACTCAAACATTAAACAGTGTTTCCAATTCAGTGTGGATTTATAACATTTTAGTTTTGTTTAATTCTTTTCATGAAAGCACATGCATGCTTGACTAAAAGCCATTGTTACGTGACTAGGCTCGTACAAAATAACAAAGAAAAAAGTGAAGCCAATAAGCTTTGTAAATTTAACACAATAATTTATTTCCTAGAAAACAAGGTAAAACTATGAAAAAGGACTTACGGTTTGTGAATCTAATCCAAAACATTAATCCTAGAATTTAAAAAAATATAAGTCCTGTCACTAAAAAGTTCTAAATGAATCAGAGTTCGAATCCCGATGAAGTCCCAAGATGGAAGGCGATGACGTCTTCTATAATCTCTCTTGTGTTGATGTGTCAACAGTTCCTTTTTTAATCCAAGAATAAATATAATTCTGATAAAAGAAATTATTTAGGTTTATGTACAGTCTTTCACATGTTTTCTCAACCAGTTTTAGAAGAAACGAAGGCAAAATTAGTTTTCACTCTGTAATCGACCGATCAAGATTAGTTATAGACTGAGCGTAATTGCAGGCTTTCTCAAAGATGTCCATAGTATGTAAGCTAGTCGAGAATGCGCACGAATTAAACTTTATATGCATAATCCTGATGTTAGCGAGTAGCAGACAGATACATATTATACGAATCCAAACAGGTAATTTATACATTGGCTATATTTTTATACTACGTACTTTTACACATAAATGGGATACGGAACACTGTCCTGGCACATTTTCACCTTTATATTCTCTGTAAGATATACAGCCCCCACCCACTCTACCCTTCACAACCAAACTCTCCCGTCATGGCCCAAATCCGATCACTTGGTTTGTAGTTGATGCAATTGGATCTGCAATCTGCGTCAGGATTGATGAAAATGAACTTTAATCCTTGACGCTTAGAATCCTACGGTGGTCAAAATAACTCTTTTGATGTATTCGGACTTTCTTTCTTTAAGTTGGATGATAGCTGTTGTATAAATATAAGAGCAAATATAAGAGCAATTCCAAACATTCAGTGCTCCGACACAAGATTAGGTAGAAATAAATATTGTCAGTTTGGTCTCTGGTGGGCGTCGGGTGCAGAACTCTTTGAACGAGGTGATTGGGTCTTCTTCATCTGACCCGTTAGTAGACTAAATATTAGCACCGTCAATTTGAAGTCATTATTTTTGCTTCCATATATGGTTTTTCTATCTCTTTCGAATTGATCCAGATATTCTTATCGGTTAGTTATTTTCTTTTATGTCTTTAAACTGTAGTAGGCAATGCTTTATAGTTACAACATCCATTTGGTTTGCTTCGAAAGCCTATCCCAGTCTGTTGTGTCAGAGAGTCCACCACTTCAATTACCCAGCTTGGCCTTTTTTGATCTTTTGAAGCCACATATTTGTAGTCAGAGATTGTTTCCTTTTGCTTAAATTCCATAGCAAATTGAACCTGTGTACTCGTGTTTTTTCCATGTCTTTGAAGCGAATTTCTCAGTGCCTCCAGTGAAGTAGCTTCATATTCAGAACCGTCACATTTGCGCACAGAGTAGACTGAGATAGTCATTCGGCAAAGACAAAAGGATATCTCTGTTTGCTTCTAATAACCATAGGTGAACATTCTATTTACATTTAATAGCCTCGCCTCTAATTTGGTAGGTTTTTGTTTTTCTTATTTTCTCTTTTAATGTCACATTTATTTAAATTATAGATCTCTTGCCTCCACGTTCATCTTTTCCTCAAATTGATTGAAGAAATAAATATATCTCTCACTGAGATATACTGCAAAATTTAATACATCTTCATACTCAATTAATGCGGATTGTCTCCAATATCAGTCTGTTTTATTGCAGTCTGCTGTTGTAACTGTTATAAGCAAGAAACACACTATTAAACCTGTTATCTCGGATGCCATTATTTTACCCCGACATGTTCAAGGAAGCAATGGATAAATAGATCTACTGAATATAGATATTATTCGATTGTTTCAAATGTTGGGTAATCTATTCAAAATTTATTTGTAGGTCCGGTTTGCGTTTAATGTCGTTTTTCCCATACTTTTTATGTTACTACCATTTCGCTTGACATGCGAGCGACCAATATGAAGATACGATTTGTTCACGGCGTCATATGATAGGCAAGTTAGAGAGTATAGCTCATCTCTATTCTCCTCTTCCTTGGAAGTTCTAATGCGTTGATACCCTCTTAAGTTATCAGGGAATTTCATTACATAAATGGATTTTCTATCTCTTTGAGGTCACGTTGTTTGTGTAATAGAAACTTGTTCAGAAAAAATAATAACCTTGAATAATAACGTAATTGTTAAAGGAAAATAGTACTGTAAAATAATTTGACTGTCTTTACCGTGGATATAAATTCATCAACGAATTTTTCAACATATATATGACTCGTACGACTAATTAGTATGTGAATAGGGTATCAAATTCTAAAGAGTGAGGGTGGGGTGACGTTGTGTATCGTACTTAATACTTCGAGATCGGGTCATTAGTTGCAATATCTATAATGTTTCCTTGTTTTAGTTTTCCTTACTTGTGCCAGTGCTTTAATCTTTTACATAGATTCTGTCTGTGCACTGCAACGATTTATATTTTTTGCCCTCCAGGCCAAATGTATCAGTTAATTATCCGGTTATATACTTAATTAAGGTAGCTTTAACTCGTATCCCGTTTCTGCCACTATGCGTCGCATTATGATTGTTCAGAAAATTTGCGGTAACTTCAATGAAAAAATATTTATGAGCTCTAAACAATCCTTTGAAAAATTACATGATGACACATAAAGGTGGAAAAATCGTTGACGTAGACCCCAACTGAAAATAGTTGTCATATTCTACGTCATTAAAGACTCGCTGATTCCCTCTTTTTATCTTTTTGGGGTTTAATTTGCCTGTAAAAGCTCTATATAATGCATTAATTTTGCACTAAAGAGTTTATAAACTAAACCACTAAACCATTCTGATACTGTTGGATTTCTCGGCTGATTGCAAACAGGTCACATGATCAAAGTGAGAAGAACCTACTTATAATTTTTGATTTGCTTGTACCATTCGTTTGACAAGATTCCAAGTGAAAATGATTACTGCGCACACTCACACCCACATAGTATGAAGACAGATTTCCTTGACCATGCAAAGGAATGTATGCTTTCTGATTCATATAGATGCTGCCATAGAACGATCAATGGGGCATTTGCCTGCTACTTAACCCAATTGACACAATTTTCTCTATATTTCTAAGGATATGATATCCTTTGTTGGTTTTTGTTGTTGTCTTTTTTCATCAACTTACTTCTTGTTTTGTCTGGGTTGGGGAAGGCGACTGATTAGGTTTGTTGCTAGACTGCCGGTCAAGTTGACTAGGCATGGCTTGGTACAGGTCAGTCTATTCCAGTGGTGCAAAACCCAAATGGTACACGGGCAAGACTGAACCTAGATTGGAACTATGCAGGCCACACTGCGGACGTTCTGGGTCTATAATATAAACATAAATTCACGTTAAGTAAGGACATACGCAGCAGGCAGCACAAAATATGCCGGCCGGCCGCATGTGGCCAGAGGGCCGTATGTTGTGCACCCATGGTCTATTCTGTACTTGCCGCGATGGTCATGTTATGGAGTACTGGTATAATGGAATATCAATTCTTATATCAAAACAATTTCTCATCCAAAGCCAATCCATGAAATAAGTATTTATTTTGCGCACACACATGACAGTACTATAATTATTCCACTTTCTATGTGTCATATAGGCTGATATAATGTTATGACTCTAGGTCTTAAAACTATATAACAGTAAAACTAAGAATTTAAGGAAAATCAGAAAGCGATTTTTATTTCTCTTCATTACAAAGTTAAATTTTAAGAGACATTTACAGTATTTGGAATTAAATCCCAAATAATCCTATCGCATGTCCAAAATATAGGATGTTTCAATAGTCTTGAATGGCATGATACGACACAATGCTGTTTCAATGGTCTTGAATGTCCTGATATGACACAATAATGCAATCTATGAGTTCACAACAGCCCAAAGTAGTGTGTATAAATCCAAAAGTGAATGAGCACTTTAGTAATTCCAGTGAATATTTTAAATAAAAAATTCCTTTCGAATTATATCTGAACACAACTCTTCATTATGATCATAAATGAATTTTGTTTAGACTGACATACAGCTGGAATAAATTATTTGTTTATCAAGTCCCTATTTATACACATTTTCACTTGACCTGAATGTGAATCATTCCAACAAAACATTCAGAATAATTGTAAACAAGACTCGGCCTAGAATGTTCGGCACTCAAATGCTATGTAAACATTCTATTTTCATTATCTAAAGTAGAACTGATAATCAATGACAAAAGTTAAACAGGCAATTAAATATACATAACAATATTTTTATGTCGAACTACTAAGGACTTTTTATTACATTTGGATAACTTTTAGAACATATTCTGGAAATCGGTGCTTTGAGAGATTGCAGTTAGCGGCTGCTAAGATAGTCTCAGGTATAACCAGAGGCACCCACACACGCACTATTATGAGGAATGTGGATTGTCTCCTATCACAGAACGAATAAAATCCCTCAAACTTTGTCCTTTTTATTGAATTATAGATGATGATTCACCATGTCCGTTGATGGAGAAACATGACGATACAATTTATATAATGGACACAATATCTATTGATTAAATGCCATGCATGAAACAACAAGAACACTTTCCTTAACTCTTGTATTCTCATATGTCTGAAAATATCAAAACTAAGGCGATTTATGAAAGTTTTGTATATTACCCCACAAAACAATAGCGTTCCTTCTTATTATCTTTCTGTAAAACCTATTTTTCATCTGAATATTTGAATGGTAATAAACACTTTCACTAAAAGAAACTTACCCATTCGAAATGTCGAATAGGGTGGTGGTACTTTCTCGGGCAGGGGTGTTTATTTGGTCAAATACAGAACTATGATATGTGATCAGCAGCAGAAAAGAAACTCGAGTTAAAAACAAGACTCTTCCCCATATGACATCACGTGCTTTCCATTAGTAAGCTGAGGAACTACATTATGGCAAAAAAAGAAAAGAAAAGGAAAAGAAAACCTGATCACTCTATAATAAACAAATCAACTCTTCCACAGGTCAGCATGTATTAACGAGATGTGTTACGCTCTGTGTCGACTCGAACGGTGTTGAAATACTTGGTGCACGAAACGAATTAGTTACTGTTAACTATATTTGTGGATATCGTTATGGATGCAGTGCGGAAGGAATTAAGTTTTGTGCATTATTTTTGTATCCTAGGCGCTTTTCGTTTTTAAAAACGGTTGAGAGTGATGTACAATCAAACGGGAAGTTGTGCGAATACTGTAATTTATAGCGCAACCGCTCGATAAAAAATTAAGTGCATTGGATAGACGGCTGGGGGAGAGGACAACCTGTAACAATGTTTTCTTATATTGCTATAGGTTACCCCATCATACCCCTTCCCCAGCCCTCTACCAATTGATAACGCAAGGTGCTAATGATATGGAAAAATAGGACCTAGTCCAGGGATAAAACAGAGTATGTATGGGTTTCGCTGGTCATAACTGATTAATAATGAAAGTAAAGAATCTCTTGAGGGTTTATCCTAATTGCAACAGCAAATAATAGAGACACTGTGTCTTTTTCTAAAGAATTTCAGTCCCCTTACAGACTTGAGTTTAGCGCCTGATTTGTTTATGCGGAATTGAAAACACATGTTTCAAGTATTCGTTCATGCAGATCCAGAAAATGCCGTAGCACACATAATTTTCACTACTGATAAATATTTGATTTGTTCATGAGCTATCTGAAATTTAAAGTCATATAATTTTTTTAATGCCAAGTTGTTTGCATAGGTTTACTATGGGAGCAGAATTAGTACTGTGAGTCCTTGACAGATACTCTCAATTTTGTTTATAACCCTTGTGACCTCTAGTTTTATTTAACTCCGGATACGAATCGTACCAAACCTAAGGACTTCGAAATTATTTAACTGCAGTTTTTATCTAGCTGAGGATTAATGAATCCCTTGAAACATTACAAATTTCAAACCACACCTTGTTCCATTTGCGCAAACTTTTAATTTTTGGTGGAAAGAAATTCGTTAACGGCGTGTACAATTACAGACATCATAATACACATCGTAAAGTGTGTGTTTGTGAAGCGAATGCTCCAGCATGTAAAACTAAAAGTCGTTACATTTGTACTGCATAAAACGTGCAGTTACTGCTACAAATAGCTTTTCTTTACATTGCACTCGCCGATACATATCAAGTTATGCAAGTTTATCTCCAATATCAGTCTATCATGTTTTACCTTGCTCCTATTATAACTTGAGTGCCTGGTATGAAATTAGGCAGGCAACATAATGTTAGACCTATTATATCGGATGACATTATTTTACCTAGTTAGATTTAGTGCATCTATAGATACGTAGTTTTGCTGAGCAGAGATATTAGTCGGTTGTTTGAAATGTAAGGCATTGTATTCAAACTGTACACTCTATTAAGACAAGAGAAATCGCGGTTAATATCTTCACCATGTATATTATTTTATTTCATATGGCAGTGAATAATATCAAGGTAAGATTCAATCGCGCTATCATGTGACAGACAAGTATGAATATAATTCATCGATTTTGCACTTCACATATCCACACCCTTGCAAATTAAAGGACTCGTACCACTAATTATTAATGGAACACGGTATCAAGCTCGAAGGAGGGGGGTTGGGTGAATTGCATTAGATACCATACCTAATTCACCGAGATCAGATCATTAGGTGAAATTTCAGCATGTAATTTGTTTTTCAATTTTGCTAGGCTTTTCTCGGTGCTTTCATCCTATGTGTACATTCTCTCTGTGCATTTATTCGATGTCGATATTTCTGCCAGGACAAATTTATCCGATGATTATCCGGCATGAGACTTGATTAAATAACGTTTACCGATATACCTCATTAGGAATATTTATATCGAATAAATGCTACGAAGCACCTAATTCTGATTGTACAGGAAGTTCTAAGGAAAAAATTATTTGTTGTGTATTGGGTCATCTAGATAACAAAAAATGAATTAGTGGTTTTCTCTCCCAATAACCTAGCTGTAACATTAGCTAAAAGCACCAACGGAAATACAAACTGTCAGTTTATACCACATTAGAAATTAGTCATCATTTTGTCAGACATTTAAGGCTCTCCCTTTCTCCTATTCTAATTTCTTATGTTCTCAAAATTTCTCCAAACATCGGTGTGTTACTTTTGAATTGTCAATTGTATATTGTCTCCAAAACTACTCTGATATTGACAGAGTTCTTGTCTAGTACCAAGCATATCAAAATAATCAAAGTGAGAAGCTGCTCATTAGTTTTGTTATGTCTATAAGCATTTTTCGATAGGATTCCAAGTGCAAATGACCAATAAAATCCTACCTACCTTCTCACCTACCCTCCCACAGCCCACTTCTCCAGAAGCAGACAAAGGAAGACATGATTTCTGATTCTGATGACAATGATATTGTCTTTTTCTTTTTTGTGTGATGGCGGGAGGGGTTGATGTGAAATTCTTAAGAGTTGGTGTGTTGGCATGGGCTCTTGCCTCCCCCTCCACCGGATTTCACCTCTAAACATGTTCAGACCTACATCTGTAAAACTTAATAGCTGACCACTACATGTTTGTCTCCCTCCCTCCTGAAAATATCCTGAAAATAATTCTGCTGGCGCCCCTGGTGAATGGTAGTGGAGTAAATTGGGCATGATTAACTACATATACACTTAATCCGTACTCTCCATCACAGCCCTGTTATGGAGTGCTGGTATAATGTAACACCAAATCTTCTATCACAATAATTTTGTCATACTTTAACAGTCTACGAAATGAATATTTAATTTGCCCACATACACATAATAGTGCTGCATTTACTTCGCGCACTACACTTTCTATTGTTAGATGTATTTTCTTTTGTTTAGAATTTCTCAGGACTTTGTACTTTTTTTACACACCTTCTTAGAGCATATGGGCAATCGTGAAATCAGTGTCATCTAAAGTCCGCTATGAAGTTTGGTACAATACATGAAAATTGACGCGATTCAACTGCACACGGTCTCCAACAAATAATGGACACAATTTTTATGATAGAGGAATTTGAAGTTGACTGTTTTCCTAATAACTAACACTATCATAAATTTACTTTCCTAATAATATGTTCTGCAAGAACGCAAATGTATTGCAGGATTACAATAGAGTGGATTAGTTTTAGTAGCATAGAGCTGAAGAGTTGTAGATGATACATATATTTGATTCCTACTACACTATTTTTAGAAACATTACAGACAGTAAATGGCAAAGCGGTTATAAGATTTAAGTTTATAATTTCGAGTTCTAAATGCAAGAATGATATATGAATTTAGGGTAAAAGTACATTCAGTTGTCTTAGACAGTGAAAATCTACTTTCATAAACGTATAAAAATTAGAACTACTTAAATCATTTAAACTTCAAAATCAGCTTTTGGATTAGCTGTTCATCAAGTTCTATTTTTTGTTTGTTCTTGAGAGTTATATAGGTCTATCACGATTTGGTTGTCCAATCATCATTAAAGGTCAATATATCTCTCATATATTTAATACATGTAGATTGTGTTGCTGTTGTCAGATAATGTAATATCAAGATTATACATGCCTGAAGACAGTTTATAGTTTTGGCTGAAGTAGTAGCCAATAGGGCATGTGACAACACCTGGCACAACAAGACACAGGTTAAAGCCACTGCAGGGACTAGATGTTGTTTCGAATCTATCCATTAGCATCATTGGCAGGCAGAATGTGATCATCACCCTATTTGCATATATTTAGCACTTAGAATCGTGTCGTCTGCTAAACGTATATTCACCCGAGTCACTGTTCAACTGCAATTACTCATTATTGAGTCATTTATGTATCGATAATGAACCGTCTGTTTATACACCCTTGACCAGGAAACGAATTCGATATACGGCCTCATGACGATAAACAAGCACTTCACCATGTGTAGGAATGGGTGATTACTCTCCAGAAGTTTGCATTAATTTCCAAATATTTTTGTTTCCCAATAGTCCACAAAAGTCTGTCAAATGCCTTTTAGTTATCTAGATAAACAGCATATACATTAAAGCTTGATTCATATAGTGCATCACATATTCTAGAAGGGTCAAGGCGGCATAGATAACTGCAGCCTCCTTACGAAATCGAAACTGATAGGGATGTGGAAAGTTTATTGCTCTAAATACTAAATAAATTTCCCAGACAAGATGATAATGTTATACAACGATGATTCATCGAATCTTTATTTTTGTCTGTACCCGTTGTTATATCTGCATAATAATCCCACATCTCTATATATTAGGTAAATACTCAACCTGGATCATATAATCAAAGGCGCATTTATATGTCTGATTAGATACTTTCTGCCATATCTTAAACTATCGTTGGACAAGGAATCAATGCTTGGTGATTTATTTGTCTAGATAATTGATGTGCGGAAAACTCTTCTTTTATTTTGCCAGTGTCATATCTTATGTCATCAGTCTCTAATTTATTTTCTTTCTCACAGTTAATATAGTCCTCATTTGTTGTATCATTTAATTCAGAACATTACAGTTTCGTTAAAACTAACATATTCATCCAAATTATTCGATTCTACTC
>JAECUM010084210.1:0-13501 GCA_016617855.1 Megalonaias nervosa | reverse complement strand
GGGACATGGAATTATTCCCCCCTCCAATTAGTAATAGGAAGTCTAGAATAAAAAAAAATATGGTCCCTATCTGATACTTCAGTTCACTTCTGAAAATTGGAACAAGTTCCTTCTGCGACAGAAACTAAGACTGAAAGGACCTAATCCAAGCCATCAAGGTGAACTTTACTATTGCTGTCAGTAGGATGTTCTGCTGCAGACTGGACGATGTTGTGACAACTTGCTGAGCTGATACAACTGGACCCAAAGCATAAATGCCCTCACTTTGGTATGGCATTGATCAAAGGTAAAATGGTGATAAAGTGGAGTGAGATTGCCAGAATGTGAATTTCATGACAACATCCAAAGAAAAATGATTAAAAAAGACAAACCCCAAGATGCAGCAAAAGACTTGTGGGCTTTGATTTTCATTTAAGTGTGATCTCTCTCCGTGAGAAACTATTAAGATATAGAATAGAAATGAAAACGGAACAAATGAATCTATCCTGAGCATCCAATACACAGATAAGACAGACACTGGGGATTTCAATAGGAATCTATCCTGAGCATGCAATACACAGACAAGACAAGACAGACACTGAGGATTTCAATAGGAATCTATCCTGAGCATGCAATACACAGATAAGACAGACACTGGGGATTTCAATAGGAATCTATCCTCAGCATCCAATACACAGACAAGACAGACACTGGGGATTTCAATAGGAACAACAGATTCCTGGCCAAAAACCCATGCAGGCAAAGAAGAAAGAATGAATCAAAGTTACCACTAAACCATAAACACTTTAGAGTATGGTTCTCAAAGGAAGCTATATTCAAAGATCTACAAGTAGGTTTATAAAACCAAAAGGTTCTGTATTAAAGAGACTGGTTTCTGTAGCTAGGTTCTATATTAAAGAGACTGGTTTCTGTAGCTAGGTTCTATATTAAAGAGACTGGTTTCTGTAGGTAGGTTCTGTATTAAAGAGACTGGTTTCTGTAGGTAGGTTCTGTATAAAAGAGACTGGTTTCTGTAGGTAGGTTCTTTATTAAAGAGACTGGTTTCTGTAGCTAGGTTCTGTATTAAAGAGACTGGTTTCTGTAGCTAGGTTCTGTATTGAAGAGACTGGTTTCTGTAGGTAGGTTCTGTATTAAAGAGACTGGTTTCTGTAGGTAGGTTCTGTATTAAAGAGACTGGTTTCTGTAGCTAGGTTCTTTATTACTGAGACTGGTTTCTGTAGCTTAAAGTACCCAATCAGTTCTGACAGATATAGGTCCAGATCCATCCATCCAGACAGTTCCCACAAGGTCTCAAGTCGCTAGCAGCAAAAACTGGCAGGGTCACACATGAAGCCTTCATAGGAAAGAATTAGGCTTCCATAATCAGTATCCAGGGAGAAATGGGTAGAGATGAGCAGACATCTCATCCAGTCTTCCTGTGAGAGCAAGCATTTTTGAGATTCTGTCGGGAGTAGAGGACTGTTTCTTGATGTAGCAAGAAATTCATACCCATTTAAATGAAATTCTGAGAAGGGATCAGATCCGACTTCTCCCAATTGGGTATTAGACCAAGATGAGTAGCTGTCTTCCCATGGAAAGATCCCTTAGAAGGACACATCCCAGGATGTTGTGTATCAACCAATTATTGAAGTACTAGATGATAGGACTGGGAAAATGGGGATGTTAAGATTGACATTCTTGAGATCTATGGGGACTGCTTAATCGTTTGGCCTGATGGCATGCCTGACTGACAGATCACTCCATCTTTCACAAGACACTGTAAAATGGGGAAAGATCAATAGAGTTAAATCCTTTCCTTTTTTGAAACCATGAAGATCTAGCAATAAAATCAAGGACTTTCTACTTTCTTCACCCTCACTACTGTGACCTTCCTTAGAAGAGTGTACACGTCTTTCCATAAAGATACCAGCTAGAAATGGTGGAGAAAAAAGATTGTCGAAAGAAGTGGCAGGTCCTGGACACAAAACAAGCAACGAGCAGTAATTCTGCAGCTACAGCAAAACTTCTTAAGTCTCAAAGACGGCATTCCTAAGGAGGTGAAAAAGCTCAGCTGAGATCACCATCGACATCGAGACAACAGGTCTTGACGTCCTGGCAGCAGCCTTTAACAATTCCACATGAAAGCTGGAGGTTGTCACGTTGTGAAGACAGCCCTCATGTACACAGCTTACCTTGGGTGTCGAATGTCGCCCTGACATTGGCAACTGACCTTTGTTGCGCAAAATTGTGGCTTGAATTGACACTGAAGGGAACAAAGGGGCAGCTATCTTCAAAGAGTAAAACCAGAAGAGGTTGTTTATTCACACCCAAGCTGAGGGAGAAAATTGACATACCTGCGAGAAACTAGGCAGACTACAGTTCAAAGAGACCCCAGTATCAGATCAGGCTAAGTTAGGGAAATATGGGCAGGGCACCTGTCCAAAGCAGACCATTATTCTACAGGTCATTTTACGATCACTTCAGTACTCGCCAGGATTTTGACCAACGCAGAGGTCTATTAAGTTAGGGAATGAATTCTAATAGGCATACTCCGAATGCCCGGCATATGTAAAAGGTAGAGCAGGAATTCAGACCTGAAAAGCTTCACAATGGTAAGAATTCTTCACCCGAATTTGTTGAACACTACTGAGAGTTGCAAGTTTATATGTAGTATGTATAATGTAGAAATTGATTACTAAAATTGTTGGTATGTAGAAGTTACTTTTATTAGAGTTTATCTCACCTACGTATTTGAGTTATTTACCTCTCGTAACATTCTGTAGTAAAATTAGTAGTATACAAAATTGAATTACGCAGATTGTTAGCCTGTGATCAGAATTAATGGTGTAATTTGCAGCTGTGTACATCATATTGAATTACTGCCTTTATAAATATGTTATGTTAGAACTTTATACCTGTTTTAATTTTTTAATTTGAATACATAGTTGTGAACTATACAGAATTAGGCATGCTGGCCTTATGTACATATTTGTATTTGAACATTGTACCTATTATTTGTAAGGTAAGGAATGCGTCTGGTAGTTGTCAGTAGTTACTATGTCAGAAGTTGTTGATGTATGTATCAGGAGTCGTTAATACTGTTGTATTATTAAAATTATTTTATCGTACAAGCATGTATGGAATATTTCGATGTGAGTGTATGTGTGACCTAATGATTTTAATTGCCTTTATGCTGATAAAAGGTTGTGTGAGGGTGCAAGATTGCCTAGGTCATAAGGGAGACTAGACTATACATCTCTTATTATTTACAGAGAAGCTTTTGGTGCTGTTTGGAGTTGTTTGGGTTGGACCGAGTGCCACCCAAAGGTGATGAAGTAGGGAGAAGTTGTTAGAGAGGTCACGGGACCGGACAGAATAACAAAGGCAGAAGTTTGAAGGCAGACCAGAGAACGGAAGTGGAAGGGTGAAGGACATAGTCAAGGGATGGAAGGAGTACTGGAGTACCAGTCAAGGAAAGGGAAATAATACAGATGAGTAAAGTAGCAGAGACATGTGGACACACTCTCACACTGCACATCAGATGATGAAATTGGCGGATTAAATAGGTCGACCGAGTGGAGAAATTGTGGAAATTTACTTGTGTTGTTTGAATATTTAGATTTGTTATTAAATTGTTATTTCTTACATTTTAATTTTTGTATATTATCCACCTAGACCGATAGCATTGCTGACTGGGGGCATGGAGCTATATATCAGTTTATTTAAAAACTTTAAATTGTACGTCCTCCTACAATATTAGCAAAAATACCCTAGGAGACAACGTTACAGAGGTAATGAGTCCTCTTTCAATAGGCTGAAGGAGGCTGACCCCTCCCCCAACCAAAAACCAAAGACCAGAATGTGAAGATGTGGTAACCACTGTTTGCACCTTTAGTTCCAAAGAGTGAGGGTCTTCATGGAAAGAGAAGCCCATGTCCTTGCCAAAATTCCCACCTGGTGAATGGACCCTGTAGATGGAGGCTGAAACCATGGGCTGAAGTGAACAAGGAAGGACAAACCATCCCTTCTGCTTCCATATTCCCTCTTGACTCACCCGAACTTCAAGACTGATGTGTTAACTCCATTGGTCAATGATTGGTCAAGAGTAGCAATGATCAGTCATGTTATGCAGAGCTTACTGGGTTGTCTCCATGATGGGAACGATATCTATTTAAAATTTAGGTCTACTTCATCAAGAGGATGTCCACATTCAAAGTTTTCAATAGATGCATACCCTCAGATTTTGACGCATGCAATTTAAATATGATCCATTTCTGATGTGCAGAAATTCCGACTTGTGCGTCTTTTTTGACGCATGTAGATTTGAGCTGCAGCATCGGTCTTAATTACCCTTGCTTTGCCTCCGGCTTAGTTTCTTACTAAGAGCGCACTGTCCATAACAGATTGACTGTAGGATGCACTGAATGACATCTGCAGGAGAACAGTTTACAGAAGATATATATGAACTGCCTGGAGCTAACGCGTAGGTGCAACTTTATTTGGTTAAATTGTTTTGAGATTGCGTTTGAAGTTGATGACAGAGGAAGAGGAAACAATTATGACATAAACAGACTGCCTTTTGATCACATATCAGAACTGTTATGTTAGGACATCAAACTATAATCAACTGGACAGAAATGGAGCATATGGCGGCTTGTGAAGCAGGTTGCCAAGGTGTGGACCAACCTGAGTAATTTTATTGGCAATTAATTTGCTTCATTTGGTGGAATGTTTAAAACTTCAGAATTGTTTATGACTTCACTGGATTTATTTCTGATAAATTATCAGCGTTTGTTTGATTGCGCTTTAAATTACAATCAGTTCGACAAAATGGGAATAAATGGCTTCTCACGAAGCCAGTTTTCAGCGTGGGATTAGTTTTTATTGGTGATTAATTTGCTTCAGTCAGCAAAACATTTAAAACCTCAAGTGTGTTAATTAATGGATCATTTAGAAAAAACTGAATGGACATAACACTAAGTGCAAACATCTGAACATTATCACAACGGCGCAAAGTATATTTTCTTTTCTGTCTCAGTCTTGGAAACAACCTGACAGTGATGAATTTTCTGATCATCAGAAAGTTAGTGTCAGCTCTGAGGAGAAGGAGGAGTCAATCTCCGAAATTTGTTAGAAAATTTAAAAACAAGTGGAAAAGTGAAACTGACAATTCTGTTACGGACATCTGAATAATATAACAGCTGTATGGTTATACATTTGCATATGAAATGATTTGAGCAGATCATAAAAGGATATGCTGAGAAGTTGAAAATATAATGAAGTATAAAATAATCCTGTCTGTTTCATATACAAAATATACACACCGTAACACTTTCACAACAATCAGATTGTATGTTTCTTACAAAATACTAAACAAGTATTTCTCATTATTCAGCAAGAGACAAGAAAAATCTTATACAACATTTATTTCCACCAATAAAAGGAATCACAGCTATGGAATCATGACTGTTCCAAACAATTGACTCGAGAGATTTTGACTCTTGTGATTTTGGAGTCAAGGGTCAACTGACTCTTCAGTTTTGAAATCTATTGAGAACCCTGACACTGAGGATTCCCTACTCGGAGTAGATGACATCTTCATAAAAAGTGTCGGTGCTCCTCTAAGTAAATGCGGGCAACTTCCTTATCCTGGACACCTCCCATACTGAAGCTAGCAACTTTCTCAAATCTGAAAGCACAGTGACCCCTCTTGACGAGAAAGAATTGGATCCCTTCTTCCTAACTTCATAGCAAGAATCAGAGACACAGGGAAATACACATTGCTTGCTAGTAAGGGGGGGGGGGGGCCCATCCCTTGTGGCCTTATGTGACCACCTTTATACATACCATTAGACATTATTGAATTCTGAATGGAAATACAAGTAACAATAAACTAGAACAACAATTGCTGAAGAAATACTCTGACACTGGTTACTACTACAGGGATGCAAAAATAGAAGCATTCCTTCATAAATGAGGTACTCCAAATCCTCTATTCAATTAAAAGAGACACGGATACGCAGAAACAAAGCAAATACTTGGGAGAAAAAAAATTAATGATATGTGAAATAGTAGAAATGCCAAAAGACAACTTATATGAATACATGCTGAGCACCCAAGACAAGTGTAGAAGTGCATGAAACCCACAGGCAAAGACAATATTCTGTTGGAAGTGGACTAACATCATGCTGGGATTACATTGTTTATAATCTTGTTTCTATTTACTAACTGGAGGTGGGAATAATCGCCTTGGACTAGCTATTAGTGCCAGGAAAAGATGTATGAATACCATTACAGCAAGTAATGTATTATTACTTTGAAAATTATTAATTGGGGAGCTTACAAGCATGTGCTTCCAATACTTTTGACCCAATGTGTTGATTATCTTGGTGATGCACACACATTTCATCAATGACCATAGCAGTGAGTCACTATCTTTAATCATCTGGAGAATTATCCTAGCTTTATTCAGACAAATCTGTATATCCGAAACTACATCCTGTAACTGTCAATGGTTGAACTGTTTTCAGTCAACATCAAATAAATTGACAAAATAATGACAAGCTTGAGTGGTGCTCTATCTCAATTATGGAAGGGAATTAATTGTATGGTACACATCACATGGAAAACCCTAACATGCAATCCAGGAATTTCAATTTGAACTGATGATCAAAGCATTGGAATTAAACATTACGTCCACCCCAAGAACAGGAAGATCAAGAATGCTGTAGAATTAATTGTCTTAGCTTCATAATGGTTCACCCAATGTATGAACAAAATTCGTCTAGGGGTGTATGAAATATAAGCAAATGAAACAAATTTAACCCAAACCTAATGCAAATACTCTATGATTGTCACCTTCCCAAGATCAAAGCAGCAAGAGCACGTGTTGCAAAATGCATGGTCTTAGTTGTATGACGATTCATCATCCCAAGTACAACAAGAATTCATCAATAGGTTTAAACAACAGAGCAAATGAGAAAATTGTAACAAATTCTTAACACAAATTTTATATCACTGTAACCTTGAGTGCAAGGTAAAAAATGAGCATGTCACAGAATAAATTGTCTTAGCTTCATAATGATTTGTGCCAGGTATATGAGAATTTATCAAAGGGTTTAAGAAATATATAAGAGGTTACCAATATCTTGACAAGCTGCCGATGACGATGAAACTGCACAACCAGAAAATACAAAATGAAAAAATTCATCAGAGTTCTTGATGGTAAAATAGGTAATGGCACAGTATAATACGTCCTGGCTAGTCTAAAATAGTCTGCAGGAAACAAATATAAATTAATTTACAGTATCTAATAAAAAACGAAAATCCTAAGCCTCACATAAGCATGTCAAATATTTTTATAAGGCAATTAACACAATTCATTTAACTATGAATATTACCTCCAGTTCTGGACTGAGGGGGGCTAGAGAAAAGGGATGACTCTTTCTCTTGCTCAGCCCCTAACGGTGGAGATGATGGGAGAGGAGCCAGATCATCTCCTGGAGAGCTATCGACTCTCTGACCCTTCGCTGGTGGGGAAGAAGTTTCATCTGCTCCTGGACGTGACTTCCTGGTACTACGTCGTGTTGCTGAAAAGATTAATTTTCAATCTCATTTTTTCTTCAAGTGTCATGTGATTAACAAAAGTACTGTGCACATTATTTTATACACTAGCCCATGTTTAACAGTCCTCTATGTAGGCAATAGTATTGCGCTGTAAGCAGTCTTGAACTTAAACTTTCCATGCAGAAACAGTTTAAATATTAGAAATGCCATGACTTGCACAAAATATAATGCATCCCAAAACTTTAGTGAAGGTTTTGATTTGATTCTGTGTGGTTTAATGCCATTTTAAAGCACACCATAGGCTATAAATGGTAGCCAAAATATTTGGTGAAGAATCTAGAAAAAAAACAGACCCACTGGTAGCTACTGGCAAGCTTTCTCACATACCATGTTGGTTGAGCCGATGCTTGAATCCACTCGGATAGAGTCGAGTTGTGAGTGATTTGTAAAGGTGAGTGCCTAGGATAAGCATGTTCAAAGATGTAAATGTTCAAAGATGTAAATGTTCAAAGATGTAAATGTTCAAAGATGTAAATGTTGAAAGATGTAAATGTTCAAAGATGTAAATGTTTAAAGATGTAAATGTTCAAAGATGTAAATGTTTAAAGATGTAAATGTTCAAAGATGTAAATGTTTAAAGATGTAAATGTTTAAAGATGTAAATGTTCAAAGATGTAAATGTTTAAAGATGTAAATGTTCAAAGATGTAAATGTTCAAAGATGTAAATGTTTTTACTGAAGCAAAATTTGGTTATTTTTTTTTAATCCCTGAATCAGTAGGGTTCATCCCAATACAAGCAATCCACAAGGATTAGTCAAGGTATGTGATGTAAAACCAATATTAATGTTCACAATAAAATTTCTTCTTTCAGCCTGAGACTTTGACCTTGAGCTTTTTGAATGCAAGTCTACAGGATTCTTCTTTACCCCTGGCAAACCATCCACAAAGTTTGGCCCAGGTTTGTATTGAAGCAAATAATATTATTGTCTACCAACATCTGTCACAGTGACAATGACCTCGGACCTTTCAACCAAAAAATCAATAGGTCTCTTTCTTTAAATCAAAAGCAAGCCATTTACAAAGTATGGCAAAACTATCTGATACACCAGTTATATCGTGGAAATGGATTTCTTTCTTTTCAGTCCATGTGACCTAGACCTTTTACCTTTAGTCTGAAACCGAAAGGATTCTTCCTCTGCCCCAATATTTACAAAAGGCTTCTTCCTTTGCCCCAACATTTAGAAAGTCCAATAACGGTAGATGGTGGAGAATTTAAACTGTTGTGTAGGAACAAATTAGGAAACAGACACACCATGGATTCCAAATGCACAATTTTAATGCACTCATTTCTAGCATTGGGATTTCCTTTATCATTAAAAAACGTATTTGGACTTTTCAATATCTTTACTCGTAGTGCACATTTTTCGCCCTGATGTACCTTTGTACCAAACTGATCTCGGGCTTTTCTACATGAATACAGATAGTGACAGGTGCAAGGTTAAGTTGTTTGCATTCGCGACGTACACAGTGGAGAGAATGTTGGCATGTCTCTATGTTACTTTCATGTATTGTGGCTAAAATTTCTTCGGATATTTTACTTGCTGAAATTGTACTCGATCTAATCATGGCTAACCAAAGATTGTTGCTGCCATGTTCTCAAAAAAATCATACTGAATTCGTGTAAAGTACATTAGCCAAGTTTAGCAGTTATTCCAATAGGTAAAACTAATTTTGCCAGATTAGACAATATAGCTCTTTGCCATTATAACACGGTAGTCTGGGTCCATAACTGGCGACCACATTATGTACAAAACAGCGTTATAGCTGAAATTATTGAAAATTATGCATACCTGTTTGTTGTGGGAGGGTAACAAAATGCCAGTCAAAATGTATAGCATTACTGTTTATGTAAATTGCTTTTTTTTTCCCATTTCATAGTATTTATACATTTAATTATGTCACATAAGAATATTTTAAAAAGTAAATAAAAAATATAATACCAGGGATCGCGCTTTGCTTCGCCAATGCCGCAAATTGCTTATTTTCTTACTGGCGACAAAACATATCATCAGGCGATCTTTCTGGAAACAACACTTTTGGCTGTTAAAAATTGTATATATGGTCTTGGGTTTGGAGTGGAGAAATTCAAAGGCACCATGACAGGAAGCTGCAAACTTGGATACAAAATTGCACTGGAGTCTATTGTTACATAAATAAATCCTTTGTTCATATTGACAAACCATCTTAATACAGCACTGTTACCATATTTACTGTATATATTGGGACACGATAAAATAATTTTTTTTTTTCCTGTCCCAGAACTTATGGTACAACTTTTTTCATCTAGGTCATATGTCCCAAGACTTAAGAAACTAAATAAATCTGTATTGCATTTGTGCCCACCCACCCCCGGACTGCACATTGCAATAAAACAGATAAACAAAATGTTTATTTGATAATAAAAGGAAATAAAGTAACCTTTGTATTGTTATCATTTATTCCTTTTTTTTTTCAACATGAGCATTAAAGAATAAAATATATCCACGAAATCCGTATATGCAACGTAGGCTTCCATACTATAGCATGTATTGCTCATGTCCGACAACACGCCACGTTGTTCATTGACATGAACATTGAGAAACAAATTGTGTTTGGTTCTGCTCAAAGGTTTGAATTTGTTATCCGACTGAAAACTGGATCCAACAAAATCACAAAGAAGGGAAATAATCAACAGATATCTTGAAGACAACTGTCATTTATGCATGACATGGTGTTAGGTGCAAAATAATCAAGATTGAATTATATCCAGGTCTACTGTATGACAATATATCACAAATAAAAATCATTATTTGAAAACACATTCACTGTAGAGTAAGTGACAATCTTTTTCACCAGCACAGGTTGCAAAAGTATCATTACTGTTTACCTGCAGACATCAATGCTCCTCTGTATTAATTACTGCTACAGATGCCAAGCACATAGAAGTCCGGGTGGTGAATAAACACAACTGGCAGTGAGCAGTAATCTCCTTCTTTGAACTTACAGACAGGACATCAAAGACAAAGGTTATTTTTAATATCAAGCAAGCTGACCTCAGAAGCCGACTTTGGTTACTTTTTTAAAAAGGATATCAATACAAAGGTTATTTTACTGCAAAGCAAGCTGACATCGGAAGCCGACTATGGATTTTTTTAAGTGTGCCAATTTTTTTTTCTTTTTTTGTATATACAAGATGGCCGAGATATGGAAGTAAACTTTGGTTCCTTTTCACCGGTATTACGGGAATTTTGAAAATACATTGAAACAATGGAACAAATTTTAAAGTGACGCAATATAGTGCTTTGTGCACAGACGTCAATGACCCAGCGTTGCCCAGAATATTTGGAGAAAAAAAAAAAATTGTGAATTCGTGACAGCCAGAAGAGAAGCAGATGATTTCGCAAACGAGAGAAATAATCAACCGATATACTGAAGACAAGTGCCATTCACGCATGGCATGGTGTTAGATGCAAAATAATCAAGATTTAATTATATCCAGGTCTACTGTATGACAGTATCTCGCAAATTAAAATTATTTGAAAACACATTCACTCGAGTGCAAGTGACAATCTTTTCGCCAGCACGGGTTACAAAAATATCATTACTATTTACCCGCAGACATCAATGCTCCTTTGTATTAATTGTAACTACAGATACCAAGCATATAGAAGCCCAAGTGGTGAATAAACACAACTGGCAGTGAGCAGTAAACTCCTTCTTTCAACTTACGGACAGGACATCAAAGACAAAAGTTATTTTTTTATTACATAGCAAGCCGACCTCGGAAGCTGACTTTGGATAATATGAAGACCTTTTTTTTTTTTTAAGGATATCAATACAAAGGTTATTTTATTGCAAAGGAAGCTGACATCGGAAGCCAACTATGGATTCTTTTAAGTGTGCCAATTTTTTTTTAATACACAAAGACGGCTGAGATATGGAAGCTAACTTTGGTTCCTTTTCACCAGTATTCAAGGGAATTTTGAAAATAAATTGAAACAATGGAACAATTTTCAAAGTGACACAATATAGTGCTTCATGCATGGACATCGATGACCCAGTGTTGCCCAGAAGATTTGGAGAAAATAAAATCATGTGATGAATTCGTGAAGGCCAGAAGAGAAACAGATGGTTTCACCGATAATATGATTATTAACATGGATGACATTCTAGTGTACTTTGATTGCATTCCTGGATGGACTGACGATAAGATGGGGCTCAATAGTGTGAGAATTAGCAAGACTGGTGCAGATTTGAAAAAATCAGACTTCAGTCCTTGCAGTTTCGCTTCAGGTGATGTGTTGCCTCTAACAATTTTACACAGTATGAGAAAGCTTAAAAAAATATTAATGCACCGAAAGAATGGATCGTACGTGTGCTGGAGATGGGCTGAGTTGATGAGATGCTGCTACAGTGGATTAAAAAGTTTTTTCTCAGGTACAGTTTTATATTTTTTAAAATAAATTTTCAATTGGAGTGCATTTTCCTACATGTAATTTTCGCATTATTTAAAAGATGTCCCACAACTTGTGACTAAAACAAATGATGTGTCCCAGAACATACATTGCACAAAAAATTACTTTTAAAATTATTTTATGGTGTCCCAACATATATGGTAAATACAGCATATCATAATCCGCTTATGCTGATGTCTGGCCTTAGTACTCTGTGCTGTAATATAACCCAAATAGTCATGCTACCTTACTAGCTACAATCGACCACCCCTGCAATAGGGAATGGAATGACTACAATCTACAAGACAATGACAACTTGTTTCCTTTTTGAATAATGTATCAGAAAAATAGCTTTGCTGAAACCACAAAGAAAATTGATTATCTCTGAAGGATTGGTCATTCTGTATATATACTAAGCAAATGAAAAAAAAATTCTGTCTCCGTTACTGTTTTACAATTATTTGATTTTGCTGCAGCAGTAACAAACAGGCATTTGTTTGGTCCTTGAAAAAGCGCCTTTGGCAGCACCTTCAATAACACATGAACCTTCATCAAAGCAAGCCAAAGATCTTTGATCAAAGAAAGTTGGCAACAAACTTAAACAAAAGCATTGTCTCATTTTTCATAGTAACTGGAACATATTTATTGCACCATGAAAGTTTCCTGTTTGCAAAAAAAGAAGTAGTTCATGCTTATAACTGCTACCGATGGCGGTTTAAAGCCCAATTAAAGTTCCAATATTTTTAAACAATAGATATCTGGCTGTCGCGTTAAATGAAGGTGAGAAATCTCGCAAGAATGTTAAACTTTAATTTGTTCATGTTTTCATTTCGCTACGAACAGCATCATTCCCTGGAAGCCTCGGCATCATGGTAGTTGTCTGTGGTTGACCAAAATCTAGGCCAATTTAAGTACATGTAGCATATAAACAACTATACAGCCACATGCTACTAGGATAATAAATATCAGTGAATTGTTTCGGGAAACATTTTTGTTGACAATGGGATATTGACCAAATGAGGACTACCGTTTTTTATATATACATTTTAGTTGTGTTTTCCAGCGGGATTTCACTGATACATGAATTTTCTAACATATGATCAAATACTCAAATTCATGAATTTTTCATATGCATGTGTATTATTTAACACGTGGAGTGTACTACACAAATATAAGTTGTCAATATGCAAGTGTATTTCAGACTAGTTGTCTCCATTCCATTTTTTTTCTCTCTGTGTAAATCCCAGTCACTGACGACAGGTCATCTCTTAAAAATTTCACTTGTATGCGAAATTTCACTTTATTTTCAGCCCCCCCCCCATCAAAACATCTGCTTATGTTAACAATATTACCATAGTCCCGAGGATCTTAAGAAAAACGGACAGTACTGTATTGTGAAAATGGTGATATGTTTTTAAAATTGGCTACAAAATATTGAGGTTGGAATCTTTTTGGCGACAAC
>JAECUM010084207.1:0-10139 GCA_016617855.1 Megalonaias nervosa | reverse complement strand
GAATGGTGATTATAATGAACAGTTTACTGATATACCCTAAGTCGCCCTTCCAGCAAATTGCTTATATGCGTTATACTATAACCTATGCGACCATGCACGTACAATGAGTCGATGTCGAAGAGAGGTCTAGCTCTGCGATTTCTTCTCCATCGTCCGAAATAATTATCCTCCCAATAGTCTATGAGTGGTGTCAGTTCTTCTCGACAAGCCTCTATCAAAATTACAAAGCCTGTATGAATCCTACTTGTAGAAACGAAACTCAATGCCAGAACTGTCTGATTAAAATTGTAGCTATAGAAAATGTTCACTGTTAAAACAGCTCACATGACAAAATGTAATACAAATAACAAGTCGTATTGGAAAGGCTGACATAATTGCATTAAATCCACCACCAGCACAACAACCACGGTTGCCACTGCAGCAGCAACGATTACAAATAAAACAACAGTGCAACAACTAAAGCTATTTGCACGTGAGCTTAATATCCACGTACCGGAGTCGTAAGAAAAGCTGACATCTTTGCGATATTAGACGGATAGGAACAAAACCGTTGTCTGAAGTGGCTAGGTTTGTTCGTGTAAAAACCAACAATCACGTATAGCAGAATGAAAATTTCAGAAACTTAGTGAAGAATTGGAAATCAAGTGGCCATTATTCCACCTTCGTACACACCAGGCACACAACTAATGACAAATATGATTCCTGAAATCGTAAAAGTGTTACAAAACTTTGGCCATGCTGGGATTAAAGCAGACATTGTACTTAGTCCGCATCTCGTTATGCCGCTTAGTCATGACTAGCATGGATTTAAAACTACTACCGCATGGATTGACAGCAGTGCCTGCGTATTTTTGAACCGCAAAGACTGCAGCCCCATCAGTGATGGAGTTCGTATTTTCCAAGGGAGACAACGTTGCGTCTGAATACCATGGAGCTTCCCATGCACACACGCTAGCTTTGTATCGAATTGGTTGAAACACTGCCACATTTTAGTTGACCCGTTGCCTCTTTTTTATTTCATCCTCCGAGTCATTTGTAAACAGATTTCATCGTTAGGCGGATAGCAAATCTCACAGAGTCCATTTCGCGACTTTATGGTAACTCGATGTTTTAAAGCAGGGTTTCTTAGAACAAAATAGCCGGTATCATAAGAAAACTCAAATCAAGTAAATTCCATGTGCGTCAACTGCCCAAAGGAGCTAAACTCAATTTCAGTCAGACGCTGTGCATGGAAATCCAATAAGATAATTTTTTAGATCGCTCATAAATCCCCCCTTTTTGCCATATTCTTGATTTTATTTATGGCATCTAAAATTGTTGTCGAATCTAACTTCTCTGCTACATCCTCATAATACCTTTCGTATACCCACTGAAGATTAGTGAGTTTGGTTGGCATTATTAAACGTATGGCCCAAGAGAGTTCGTTTAATTAACTTGCTCTTGGACGTCTTCGTCAGTTACCTCATCAAAAAAGTCACTAGCTTCCGACTCAGTGGACGAGCTATTTCTCTTTTATGGATAAACTCTTCCGTGCACAATTTTCTGCAGAAATCTGACCAAGCTTAATCGGTTCGATTTATAAGATTACTCCCAAGTTAATCTGTTTATCAGTTTGCTCTGATTTTGTTTCATAAAATGCGTGCAACATTGTTGTGCTTCCTTAATAAACCCCATATGTTGCATTCAAGCGACACCGCGGTCTCTGATTATTAGTTATACTATTGATATTCTGTTAATTGGGCAGGTTTGTTCCATTATTATGGACCACCATAAATTCTCTGAGAATACATTGAGAGTAGTTTCCCTGGCCACTGCTAAACATTTGTATATAAACCATCTCAAGCATTTCTTCGATACAAAAATGCTCACAACTCGATAGCATAAATTCATCTTTAGCCAATTGATATGACCAATACCGCACTGTGGAGAAAAACTCAATAGATAGTTTGTTTTTGTCGTAATGTAGTATAGTAATACAAGCTCGTCTGTGTGCTACATCGACTGACATTGTGGCTATATGTATAAGTGGCTTGGGCAATATCTATAGACGCCCTATGCAGCCTTGCAGGTGTGATATATTGCCCGCTTAAAAGTGCTGAAGATAGAAGTTATAGTTTCTGTTGAGACACAAAGGATAAAAAGGCCAAAAAACGGACTTTTACCACGGACTAGAATTGTCGAATATATATCAAAGTAGTTTAAAACTGCTACCATGCCTTCATTTGATCTTAAGCTTTAATAATTACACATTGTTTAGAACAGTTCCAACACTTGTATATGTTTTATGACCGTTCGATTGTTTATTGTAATTTTCAGTCTAGAAATGTCTGGATAATTGGTAGCATTTCAAGATCGTCAGGATCGACTTCAGGCTTTTTAATTTCATACCATATCTTTTCGCTTCACAATATGTTTATTTCTAACCGTTACTGAACCGCTTATTATTTCATGATATTTATACAATTTACATTGTTTAAAATCTGGAATAATGTGGTTCTTTATTCCACGTTTTCAATTTCATATAGCTCTAGTCCTAATACTTACCACATTATTTATTCCTTCCCCAAATAGTCCGGGCTCCATATGATAGAAATTAGCTCCGTCCATATTAGCAAGCAGTTCATACAAAATGCCATTAATAAAGAGACGGATAAAATAGGGAGACCTTGGGCGGACCAGAAGAGGGAAAGGGATTGAAGGAAGTAGGAGCGGGAACAGAAGCGTCTCAGTGAACAGTGGGAGAGTGAGTCAAGCGACCGGGCACAGGGAAGGACAACAAGATGGCTTTGGTATGGAGTTGAAACTGTAACTGCAGTATTAACAACCACTAATCTCATCACTACATTCTTAACAGCCACCAATCCCGTAAACGAGTGATTGGGAGCTGAAAGTATAAGCTCCCAAGATTAAGCTCTCCGTCTCTGTCAGAGATGTACAGTTATTCAAGACAACAACCAGCTAGCAATATCAGTGTCACCCATATCTCTCAGGAACATATATACTACCCCTCAATGCAACATTCAATGTTTCATGCGTGCATGTTTGTATATTATCTATGTATTTTTTTTTCCACTGATGAAAGTTTACTTACCGACTCCATGTCATATATCTGTCTTGTGTGGAAGAAGATCTATATGTTTGTAAATGTGAGAGCACACCTGCACTTTTCTCTTCTTATACTTCAACTGAGCAAGCATATAATTGCATGTATATGTGAATCTCTCATCTGGCTACCTTTGGAATTATATCTGTTTACATGCAGGTATGATTATTAGTCTGCTCCGAGTGCTGCTCTTCCTCCTTCTTTACTTTCACTTTCAGAATGCGCAATGGATGAGTGCTGGTAGGTTAATATCAATGTATTTTGGTCAATAATCGGCGGGTGTTAGTCACTAAGACGGAGATTTGAACAGTATATGTGGATAATGATCAGTAAATGTCCGAAATATTAAACCAAAAATAATCCTGAAAAATGTTATAAGAATGTCCAACGGAATGAATTATTCAACATAAATTTGAGATTTTTGAATGTACTGGCCTGTCAACAATGATGACGTCTGACAACGGCACAGTAAGCAAAACTCCTTTAAATAATGTACAGCAATTTCAAAAAATACTAGTGTAGTTTAATAGTCACGTTATATTTACATTTTCCGTATCAATGAATTATATATATAGATAAAATGAAAAATACGCATTTCCCTACTACTCTGCGTGAGAACCGCATATAGCCAGACCGTAAAAGAAACTCGCATTATATAATCCACCAAGTGGTAAATAACTTAATTCTTTAAATATTGAAACAATCCTCATTTTTGGACTGTCCAGTCAGAAACAGTTGAAGACCACACAGGTCATTTTATTAAGATTATTGTCTTTATCTGTCAATAACATACGTAAGCATCTATTTTTTTTTATCCTGTTTAATTATTTTAAATATTCTAAGCAACTTAGTAGAGACCCTAATTATGTACACCAGACGCAGCTATAGACAGTCAGTGATAATGGGTGTTGATTAATTGCTGTGGGTGTTAGTCAGTGATTTATCAATAGGTATGGGTACTGGTCAGTATGATGTTGGTCATTAAGCTCGGGTATTAGTCGGGGGGTATATATTTATAAATGTGGGATGTTGATGAGCAAAATGGTGTATGATTTCAATATTGTGTTTCCCCTTGTTTCCTACAAGCGTTTCAAAAACACAACCTAATTTTAATCACCGCTATAACTGTCAATTAATTTCATTCCCCTTCTTCCCCTCACTTCTCCCCAAAGCGGTTATTTTGATCAATGATACTATTTTCCGTTACGCAACGTAATGTCTTCAGCCGACTCTGTCTAGCGTTCTTACCGTTTCATCATTATTTCCGAAGTGACTCTCAATGGTATACCTGATTGCAATAACTACAATCGAGAATCTTAGGTTGGTCCGCATTTCACGTGTAATACGAAGACTTGACACGCATTAAATTCACAGGATTAGGAGATGGAGCTATTTAGTTGCCACTAGAAAACGACCTCCTAGAAAGTGCGGATCGACATTTTGTAAACAGCTCAAAAACCACCCTACTTCGAGAGTAGGGGCACAAGACCACAGTCTGACACTGCCTTCTATTTATCTACTGATGGAGTCGTCCATCGTTTCGCAATCATGGTTAGTTCAAAATAATGAACGTGCACTTTTTAAAGTAACTCTGCAGCCTTGAGCACATTCTACTAAGAGACGGTACTCTCTCTCTCTCTCTCTCTCTCTCTCTCTCTCATTTATCTCTCTGTGGCTACTTCAACCTACGGGTTTATTGTTTTTAATTCTTTCTTTGTTATTAGTGTAAATATACCACTATACCTATAGCTAAGAATACCTTCACCAATAAACGGGAGTTAAATGTCGATGCGTCTGCTGCAGACAGATATTTGTGGGAAGAGAAGCGTATTTAACAAAAACTCTGCGTATGTACAAAATCATATTTTACTAAGAGAACTTGATCATTTATTTGTTTGTTTGTTTTTGTTTCTGTAATATAAGAGCTATTGTTTCAAATATCCAAACAATGAAATTCATTTGTGGATTTAACTCGTCATCCATGAGTACATTTTCAGCGACTTCTCAAACTCGCCTTCACCCCTCCCCCTTGTTACTTTAAACTACTGTTAAATGTTGTATTATCTCCTTGCTATTAGTGTAAATATGCCGAAATTGCCGACGTTGTTCTTGGCCTGCGAGGGATATTTGAAATGTTCATATAAATATAAATTTTCTAGCTAACAGTTGATTGCCTCGAGTGGAAAGTTTTATAAATGGCATAAGTGATTATGGTGAATGATTGTTGAGGTAAGCGAGATGGCGTCTCAGGTTAACCTTTAATGTCAGTTAGTTCTAATTCTCCACATTCTTCCCAAATGCAACTCTAGGGAAAATTCCTATTTTGTCATTATATAATATATCGTCGTTTTTGTCCCATATCGTTCGCCTATAATACACTCAAGGTCATTAGAAATAATACAAATATCGATCCCAAGAAATCTTGAAGGTGTTTCTGAATAATGTAGTTCGCTTAAATTAATTTTGTGTTACATTATTATTGAATCAAGAAACTACTCTTCTCGACATAGTGAAGTATAAATGAAAGACAGAACATTCATATATCCAGATAGTCCACATCAAATGTTCCCATTTTTAAATAAATATTTATCATTTTTAAGACAAGTAAATAATCTGCAGGACAATACAATACATCAAGATATATTGACTCAAACATATTTTATTTTAAATATTATATACACTTATTGTTATGTGTGTGCCTAGAGCATAAAGAGAACGGCACTTGGCAAATTTGTTTTTAAATAATGCATGTATTATACTGTAAATCAGTCAAAATATTTAAGAATAATTACAAAGAAACAACACAATATTTATACCGTAAATAATATTATACAAGCTATCCTCTATCACCAGGAGTGCTGATGATTGGATTGTTTTAAAGATCACAATGAAAACAGGAAATACAAGGTTTTTTTACTGGGTTATAGCTAAGGCTTATTCAAGATTACATTTAAGCTGAACCAAAGAATAACATTCGTGCGATTTTCCTAAAATAACTTAAGGGGAAATTTTTTTAAGCATAAAATGAGTTTCTCAACCATATCACCACACAAGAACACATATCAGTCAATTGTTGCAGGAAAGTCTCATTTTATTCAAACTGAAGAAGCTAAAAACAAGATATGGTATTGTTTTTAGCTTCAAAAGTTAGTTTGGATCCTAATATTTCAATAGGAATTCGTCTATCATTTTCTCGGTTTCTTTGAATTCGTAACTTTCGCATATAATTTGCTATCAAATCTCCATGACCCGACAAGCATTTTTTGTTTGTGATCTTATTCAGTCTTTCAAGTGCTCCGTTTTACGACCTTCTTTAATCAAAAGTACAAAATATACAACTAATTTGTACAAAAATTACAGCCAACTACAACTTATTGGCTAATCCATGCTTCATGCGCGAGGGCCAGTTCACGTTTGATCTTACTGCTCAGACCATCAATGGGAACCTCATTTGTGTATTAAAAATGAGGTAAGACCAAGCAGCCCTCTGAAGTATCCAATCCGTGCGCTATGTGTTGCTCCTGATCACAGGTGATATAATATTGGATATATTGGTCTGTATTTAATGGTTTACGTAACAAATTGCTTTTGTGTACACAGACGAGTACGCAACATGAATTAAAATAACACTGACAAACCTTCTATTGCTATCTGAGTCGAAATATACATATTTTCTATTAATTAGAATTTGTCAACGATTGCATTAACCTATTTTGCTTATCAGACGAAGTAAGTTTATTTAAAAATAGTAGGCATGTCACTGTGCTGGGAATACTCTTAAATGACGCACATAATGGGCTCCAAACACGTGACTCGGTGCTCTTAAAGACGTTTGGTCTCTAACCTCCCATTAACCTTGTACTTTTGCAACACATCAGCCGACGAAACATTGTAATCTGTTGAAGAAGTCTTGAGTTAGAAGGACATTTTTAAAAATGTGGTATATGGGGCTGTCTAGGTCCTACGGGACGCAAAAATGGCTGCTCAGATTTGCAACAATAGGGCCAAAAGTACATCCATTAATTGAGGAAAAACTAAATTATCTTGAGTTGCTAATTAAGAAAAGAAGTACAATATGATTCAAGTCTCCCCGGAAAGGAGATTTAGTATCGAGACAAACAATTCGTTGTTGAGGCAGGATAAAATCTAAAATAAGCATAATTCTTTTTTTTTTCTCCATTAACTATATTCGTGACAAGAAATCGCTTTCAATCGACGAATAATGGCAGTCATTTAACCTCCTGTTGGCGCGGTAACATTACTTTTCCTGGATAACTAGTCCTTTTTGATTGTATGCTTATCAACATGACTTTTTATAGCTGATTTTCAATGGAAATACTGCCAAACATAGGTACCAAACACTGTGGATGGCTTGTATACGGGCTAATGAGGAAAACGTTTCTTCCCGGGGTCAAAATTTATAAGTCCATAGTCACTGTGACTAAAGAGGGAAACTTGAAAAATAGCTCAAATGTTCCACCAACAGTTTTCAAACATGTGAATAGTTTGCAACTGGGTTCAGAGAAAAATGTATCGATTTCAGGATCAATCATCTCGGTCACCGTGATCATAAGGAGAAAACATGATTGACACACAATAATTGTGGTTGCCAATCTTTGTAGATTGCTTGCACTTGTTATAATGAAGAATGTACTATTGAAATTGGAAAACGTCACAGCTCACGGTCATTGCGAAAAACTAAAATGGCATTTAGACAATGGTATCAGTTTTGTATGACATGCCTCATGCAACATTGGTCAGTATCTTGCACTTTGACTAAGAAACAACGTAGAATGGTTTGAAAGTTATAGTGTTAAAATTCAAGATCTCTAACTGAAATCATAAAATAGGCTTCTACATAATGACATTAGATATTTATGACGTGCCTGGCCCACATTTTGTGAAATATTTGCATTTAGAATCATGAAAAACATATTGATGTTTGGATCTATAGATAAAAGATAAATTAAAGATTGAAAGAACAAAATACGTTTGTACCCAATACATCTTCATAACATCTGTTGAACATGGGGTCCATTGACAGTAAACGTTTCCATATTGTATTTGACTAGTTAATTGTAACTGGAGATAGATAATAACAACTGGAAATGAAGATACACGTTTTTGCTAACAGTCATTGAGTATATAGCCTCTGTTACAAATGTGAATTATACAACAGTAACATTTTGGCACAAATTGGATAGGAAAACATGCAGCTAAGTCAGTTATTAAATACAAATACACACATATGCTGTAACGAGAGAAAATGTTCTTTAGGACATAAGGGTATCGTAATAATTAACTTCAAAGAAAGAAATGTCTGATTTCATGACATGAATTTATTCCTACTATGGTGTCGTCATTGATAATTGTGTTATGTTAAAAACGAATACACTGCATTTTGTTCAGTTAAGCATATAATAAATTAATATTTCAAATCTGCTCTTTCCTAATTGATTTTATGGCCTTCATTCAGAGAATAGATAGGAATGCATCCCTAATGAAATGGTGGACATGAGTTCATATGACAGACATCTGCGACAGATGTGTGGGAAAGTTAAAAAAAAGAATATGTGCATATCGGTATTGAACTGGAGTTCCGGTGGTTAGATTGGAGCAAATTTGCATGTCACATTACGTGCAAGAACCATCCCTGAAAATAAACATGAAGAGGACACGACAGAAAGCTAAATAGGCCACATCAATACTTTATATAACGGCGACATCATGTGTGTTATATATGCAACTTCGTGTAACAGCATTATGTCCTTTAAATTATGGCGTATTTCATACTTGTGCAAGGTACAATGTCATACATTTATGTCCGTTTTGTAAGCTTATATCTTCATAATCTCATTGGTCTGATACAAGTGGTATAGATCCATTAATCGAAGAAAATAGTTTCTTAATTGTTATATCTTCAAAATAAAATACATGGTACATAAGTAAAGCAATCGAGTGGATGCTAGTTGTCCTCCCTACAGTTCTTGTGACATTGTAAATAAACCTATTGGGCCCAAAATCGATAGTTTCTTTCATTGCCACTAATGTTATCAACTTACAAAGTTTGTTATGTAGATATTTCAAACTTCTAATTATCTGGCCTAAAGATAAATGGAACGGAAAGACTGTTGTACGGACGAACATACAGACATACCTAATGACAAACCACACCATTAGATTTTCTTTGTCATATTGAGGGCGCATACTAATAGGCAATATATTTTACAAGCCATGTTGCATTTTGTTCGAAAGTGATGTGCTATTTGGTGCTTGGGACTGATGCAGCAGTACATTCAGGTCACATCATGAGATAAAGTTTTTAACTTGCAACTTATTGATCAAAGGCAATAAGCAAGTAATTTAAAACAATAATAACAAGAAACAAAACACATGTCATTATATTTAATGATATCCTAATTTTGTGCTTTAGTTGCTGGGGGACAAATGGTATGATTGGATAAAATATTATTTTCATGTGTGTGACATAAACATTACCTTTATATCGTGCAAATTTACTTGCATGTATCACTGGCACGCTCCTTCATCTAATCATATATTTGTAAAGCCTTTATGCAGTTTATACACATATGATGCATATAGTTTAAATAAGGAAGCTGATGTGGATAGCACATTATTCATATGTCTGTAGAGCAACCTGCTATGTTATACATTTTTCACATTTACGCATATAGAATAATTTCTAGTTTGTCCAGAAAACATTATCCAGCCCCCTTATCTATCAAATTAGCTCATGTGCAATGGATAAAGAAATTGTTATTCTTGGCTGTCTTACGTAAATTGATTTAAAAAAATTCACTGGAGACAATATTCTCTAATACTTCGATGGTGGTGGAGGTGGATGGGCAGCATTGCCAAATCTCTGAGGCACATTGTCATACTGGACATATCCTGGTGGGGCTACGCCAAGGGGATAGCCGGCAGGTCCGTACGGGCCAGGATTGGGTGGCGGTCCCTGGGATAATGCTGTGTTACTCACTAAAAAGTAAATAAAAGTTTGCACATTATTATGATA
>JAECUM010084205.1:0-15710 GCA_016617855.1 Megalonaias nervosa | reverse complement strand
TGCTGAAGCAACTGGAAAAATAGCAGAAAGAACAAAACAAACAAAAAGGATTTTACGGGGACTTCCAGCTGATATAGCTGCTGCTCAGCAAATACTTATACCTGAAGGCGCTGAAGCACCAGGCCCTAAAGCATCAAAAAAAAGATCCTGTAACAATTAAAGCTGAACTGTCAAATAAATTTAATGAAGATACTGTTAAGGTAATCAAAAATGACATTAAAAACTTACGACAATTAGCTGCGTTTGCTGTGGATAGTTTTGATCGAAGAGATAAATTAATGAAACCTGAACACGCTAATGATATTAAAACTCGTGAAAATTGGCAAAAAGCATTATATCGCATGCATATGGATGTTGAAAAAGTTAAAGCTAATGATCCATTATATCAAATTTATGATAATGAAATTGATGATTTAATCCGATCAAAAAGACAAGAAAGAAAACAAAATGAAGAACAGAAAAGACAAGAAAGACAAGAAAGAAAAAAAGCAAAACAAGGAGAAGCAGCAAGACCAAAATATACAAAAAGAGGACAAACAGCTCCTTTAAAATCAGAATTAGAAGAAAAACTACCACCGTATAGAGAAATAGCAGAACAGATGACTCCCCTAACATCAGAATTTGAAGAAGAATCAAGAAAGGCGTTAGGAAAAAGTGAAGGGAAATCTCTACTTCAACAATCAAGAGGACTACTACCAAACCCATCTGATATAATGGGAAAAAGACTACAATCTCAAGGAGAAGAAAGAAGAAGAAGAATAGAAGAAGAAAGAAAAAGAATGGAAGAAGAAATAGAAAGAGCGGAAAAAGAGCATAGAGAATTAGGAGAAGAATTATGGTCGTTAGATGACCCTCCCGGCGCAACTGGAAGCGGTTTTACTAATCAAGGAAGCGGTTTTATTACTTGTTCCAATAACGTCCTTGCCGATGTTGATCGACTAGAAATCCTCATTGGAGGAAAACGAGCTGGTAATAATTCCCCAGAAGTAATTAATGAAGCAGCTGATATTTGTAAACGATTATTTACAGGTGGTATCATGGATATTAATGTGTATCGGTCTCTCATTAATGAAATCACCGATGACTACCACAGCGATTGAGTATGTAATTAGATACAGTTACTATAATAAAATGATCGTACATAATATTCAACGTGGACCAACCATGGTTAGAGTAATAAATTCACGATTACCAGTATACAAAACGACCTACGGAGATGGAATAGGTGATGTTGTTCAAGGTCTATTTAGAAGGATAGCCCCAAAAGCAATACCGATTGCAAAGCAACTGGGAATGAAAGCTATTGATGTTGTTCTTGAAAAAGGTATTGGTGCTGTTGGTGATGTTGCTAGTAAGGTATTCTCAGCAATCAAGGATAGACTAGCACGATTAATACGACGAAAACCTCAGCCACCAGTGAAACTGGCCAGCACCGAAGTGATGCCTGCAAATATTAGTAAAATAATAAATCAAGCTGCGAATCAAAAACTAGCAGAGTTAGCTAGTGTACCAATGTCAGAAAAGAAAAAAATATAACCGCTAGTCTAATAGCTGGAAGTGGTCTTCGTGTTAGACGATAGCAAATAAAATAAAGATGTTCAAACGTATATCTGATCCCGCATTCGACATGGACGCACCAATACTCAAAGATGAATCGGTGCGTGATTATCAGTATTATTCTTATGATGCACGTGTACCTGACGCACGAGGAAGAATTGAATTACAAGTTCAGGATACAAGTAGATATTTCTTGCCCGTTGAAGCATTTATCGAAACAGAAGGTAGACTCTTACGAGCAGATAATAACGCATACGGAATTGGTGATCGAGTTGGTTTTGTTAACAACGGTATCATGGCTTTATTTAACAGTGCCATATATATCATTGACGGAAAGAATATTGAATCATGCCTGGAAAACGTGGACGTTGCCACGACGATACTTGGTCTTGCAAGATTCAGCGATGATTACTCAAGATCAGCTGGTCCATCAATGATGTTTGCAAAGGATACAACTGATCATCCAGAAAACAGAAACGTAACTATGGGTGATGTAAGAGCTGCAGGAGGAGCTGCTGATGCTCCTGCAGTAATATCAATGAATGAAAACTTCAACTTGGGATTCGCATCGCGTCGAACAATGTTAAACGGTGATGAAGAATTTTCATGTGCAATTCCACTGTCACATATATTTGGATTCTGCAGAAATGTTAGGAAGGTTATGTTTGGCGCTAAACACATAGTGGTACTTGTTAGAAAAGCCACCGACAATGATGCAATATGGCATGATGCTGCCGTTGCTGCAGATAAAGTAATACTGACAAAACTTTCGTTGTGGATGCCAACAATGGCTCCATCGATTAGCGAAGAACAACGGTTACTTTCTTTTATGGACAGTGGTGGTAAATCAATGTTGTCATGGTTGACTATGACCACAGATAATATTCAAGGTGCCGTTGCTGGTTTATTTACATGGCAGATAGCATCACAGCAGGGGATGTCAGCACGACGACATATATTTATTGCGTTTCAGGAAAATGCCATAGTAGACTCACAGGAACGAAATCCAATGGTGTTTGATACGCTTGGAGTTAGTGAAGTTTCTTTGAGGATAAATGTACATCAAGAACCTTCCGAAGAAGTGTTGCTAAATTTTGAAAATAATCATGTTGCACGTGCATATCATCGCTTGATGACATTTATGGGGCGTGATCAGAATGTTGATTTTGGTTTACAGATATCTCAACGTGATTTTACAACACTGTATCCAATATATTACTTTTCACTAGAACACTTAGATTTGTTCAGACAATCTGTCGTTGATATACACTTTCGAGCTCGTGTAGCTCGACTGCCCGCTGGTGGTTATAGGGCAAACGCTGTTATACTCAGCGATAAATCAATGTTACTTGAAGGTGTTGGTGGACGAATGAGAGTTGTTGATGCTCCAGTAGAAAACACGTAATTAGATCGTTTGTGATATTATAATGTCATATAATCACGTTAGTGTTACCCTGACTCCTGGTCAGATTAAAAAGCTACAGTCAGCATCAAAAGTTAAATGTGGAATAAAACTATCGCTAAAAAAAGAACAGATCGCAGGTCGTCAAAATAAATTATCTCTTACAGAACGTCAGCTCAGGCATTTCAATGAAGCCAAAAAATCAAATAAAGGTATACAACTTAATCTTTCTGCGGGTGCCATTAAAGACATCGCTAAGACGCGTGGTATATTTCCACTTCTTGCAGCTATACCAGCATTAATAGCCGCTGCAGCCCCAGCTGTTGCAAAAGCAGCTGCATTAGGCGCTGTTGGAACTGCTGTTGGAATGGCATTAAAGAAAGCAACAGATCAAGGAATCATGCACGCAGAAAACTTAAAAAAAAATGATCACGGGCAAAACAACACGGAAGACGTCTAAGAGCACCAAACGTGTCTAAGATTATCAGGCCCAGTATATGGTCGCGGTCTAAGATTGCCAGGGACCCCATATTCATGGTACGGAAAGGGTCTAAGACTTCCCGGGACAGTTCATTGATTCTGCCCGTGTCCAATTTTGATTTACTTGATGCTGCTAAAAAATTAAAAATAAAAAAACTTCAGAGGTGTTTTTATGCGTGATCAATTACCAAAACGACCAAACAATATTGAAACTGGTATTATTAATCTCGATATAAACTCTGGTTGTGGCACTCACTGGGTTGCATATGCAATTGATCCACGTGGAATTATTTATTTTGATTCATATGGACTAGCACCACCAAAAGAATTTTTAGAATATGTTAGCAGCATGCAAAGTATTCCAATCTGGTATTCAACATTTCCAACACAAAAATTAACTGATCCGCCAATATGTGGTCGTGAAGTACTCGCTGTGCTTGATGCTATTTCGTCATTAACAACGCCACCTCATAAAGTCGTGCATGAATATACTACGTTGTCACATTTAAACAGACATTAGTAAATATAATGGTAGATATTTACGGAAGGTCTTCTCGTGGTAAAGCTCAGCAGCAAGGTGATTTATCTAAATATGCAACTCTTGACCAGCTCAGAAATGAAATCGATGACTTATTAAACATTACAAGTGTGGATCAAAATGAAGTCATTGTTTTTCAGGATAAACAAGGACGATTAAAGACAAGTAATATACAACTGCCAGATGTACTCATACGAATTCCTACCGCGGTTGTTAATAATATCGTTACTTTTACTGATCAAGGTAAAATACAAGATTCCGGTAAGTCAGTCAACGATTATATCAAGAAAGCTGGTGATTCATTCACGGGTAAACATTATCATGAATCGAAACAAAATTATAGACCTTGGAAACCCAGCCGCAGATACAGAAGCCGCAACAAAAAAATATGTCGATGATCAAGAATCTAAGTACGTATTAGCCAACAGTGGTATAATGCGTGCATTTCTCAACATGAATAATAATGGTATTAATAATCTCAGAACACCAGAATTAGATTTTGATGCTGCAACGAAAAAATACGTCGATGAAATGACCGCATTTAGAACTGAATTTTTTAATCACGTACAAACGTTTCTAAATTTTCGCAGAAACGTGAACAGAACCACTAATGAATTTTTTGGAAGTCCACCAATTGTTGATATTAAGATCTCCGACGTTAACACGAAACTCAATGATATTGTCAGTGGAATCCCTAACATTGTTAGTAAAACTGATCTGATTAAAATTCCACATAAACAAATTAACAATATCGTGTACACAGTAGCATCAGGATCATCAACATGGACACCGCGCGATAACAGTCTCGAACATACCGCAGAAGTAACTGGGTTATACAGGCTGTCCATGTATGGTTTGGAAATTACTGCGGCCACATCATCATCACCGAATGTACATCATAATCCTCTACCGGTGATGCTAAATAAGAACACCAAAAAAATATTTACGTTGATATCAACGGAAATGCCCCCGAGACGTTACTGGTGGTGTCTGGAATTCGTAGCTGAAACTCCTCAATTAATTGCCTAATTAAATGACAACGTCATTAAATAATAATGAATCAAACCCAAGGACCCCAGTCCTACATCGACGTTCAACGTGACAGATACAATCAAATATGTAAATGTCAGATTGAATTAAAAAATATCATCGACGATTATACAGTAAAAGTAAAAAATATCGCAGACGTATGGTTGTCATTGATATAATTGTTTACTCAGTTTCCACTATTATTGCTGGAGCCGGATTATTATTATCAACAATAACAATGACAGCGCCTGCAGTTGTAACAATTGTCGTTTCAACTTCAACGACTATCGCAGGCATTCTCAGTATTATCGCTAAGAAGATATCTGCATGTACAAATGATAAATTACACGAGTATATAATACAATTACATACAGCAACAACAGCTTATTCTAAATTATCGTCATATATTTCGTCGTAGCTCAGTGATGGTAAAATATCCGATGAGGAGTTCGCAACGATAATGAAAACCTACGATGAAGTATTCCTTGACAATAGCCAAGGCAAAAAAATGGAGAATTAAATTCCCGATTTAAAATAATAACAATAATAATAATGTCAGCGTCCTTGACTGAGTCAAGAGAATTATTACAACAGATCGTCACTAACACTGCACCGTCAAAAACTACTATGATATCATTAAGTTCGACCAATCCTGAGTTTAGCATTAACTTTCCAACCGCAATTCCAGCAAAAGAGATAGCATTAGCACAATTACGGGTTTATTATAGCTGGCCAAATATTAGATCAAAACCATTCGGTGGACTACAACCGAATAATTCATTAGTATTTGCAAATAAGAATAAACCTGATGGAACTCCTGATTGGCAAGTAGTTAGTATTCCAACGGGCAGTTATCAAATAGAACAAATCAACAATGAGTTCCAACGTAGAATTAAATCTATTACAGGAAAAGAATCAAAAAATAGCAATTACTACTTAAGAACCAACATTATCAGCGGTAATTGAAATAAATTCTCCTGATTATTCTGTAGATATTTATCAAAGTTCGATCAGATCCGTGTTAGGATGGCCTGAAGTTAAACCAGTTTATAAAGACCCACCAGAACCACAACGATCTGATTTCGTTACAGATAAAAAAAATATTTATAAAACTTCCAGAATATCGTAAAGGTAATAAATATCCATGGATAGGACCTCCTGGAGGAGGAGGACTTGATAGATCTATAGATGGAACAACACAAGAATTTTTGGATATATTTGTAAGTAAAAAAATAAAAGAGAATTTTTGACGACAATTAATGTTGAGCAAATTCATAATGTTTTTAATCCAATTAAATCTGAATATGAACGTGTACTTAATAATCTACAAAAATTATTTTCCAACATCAACAATTATTACGACGATGATATAAAAAATCAGATAATTGAAACAATGCAACATTTGAATCAAGTTGTACCAGACATAGAATATGTAAATAAGGTTTTTGTTGATAGAGAGAAAAGATTAATGAATGCACCTGACGATAGTTATTTTAGGAGCTATATAGTTAATGAAGACGACCCAATTCAGCGTATACATAGTAGAAAATTATTTAAAACAGTATTTCTTAAATATTATAAAATAACAGAAGAACAGCTGCCAACGTTTACAATTCCAGGATTTAATCATGAGGAAATGAAGAAATCAGATAATGATCTTATTGATGAACATTTTAAAAGAATATGTGATTCATGGAGAAAATTAATCCCGCCTCCAACCATTCTTAAATAAAATAATAATCCGGACGGTGAAGGTCGTCATATTTCTCCTGGTATTGTTAATATAACATCAACAATCGCAGTCAATCTAGTATGTGACGTAATTGATGGCAGCTATCAAGTAGATCTTTCAAAGTCTAACCAGGCTCAGCAAGGATATATATTATATTCATTCAGTCCTCAAGCTCCACCTGGGTGGTTAATTGTATCTCAGCCAATTAATCCCGTTTATCTACGTGTACATAATCCGCCATTATCAAGGATACATTTTAAACTTACTGACCAGGCTGGACACATTCTGGATTTAAGAAATGAAGAATTAAATATTAATCTGTATGTACGCTCATAGAATGTTATCGTAGAACGTCCGAGTAAATATTCCCTGATATAATCAAGGGAAAAAATAATCTGATTCTGAAATAATATATTATCTTTTTTTACTGATTTTTCATAATCTGATGGGCTAAATGGTACTCTGATTAATGAAATGGTTACAAATTTCTCGATCCGATGGGTTAAATGGTACTCTGATTAATGAAATGGTTACAAATTCTTCAATTTTATAGGCTGAACAGTACTCAAAATCATTAAAATCTGAATAATAATCAAATTTCTTATAATAATATATGTTTGAGGCAATTGCACATATAATGAAGCGAGATAACTCTGCCGAGCAAAAACTCTCTCTGTAGAGTAAATTATTCGATTATCTCCCTTGTTACTACATTGATTCATAAGATCACGGAAATAGTTATATTTTTCTTGCATTGTAACGGTAATATTTCAGTAATTTAATTGTTCTCTGTAAGCAATTAGCTGTTAGTGAAGCAGCAATTTGTAACAGAGAGGGATATTTATGCACCTTTTGACTCTCATGACCTCAGAAAGCCATTAAATCACGTCGGCTTGTAAGTGCGTTGAATTACAAATCAGAGTTATTTTTAGCTGTTTACCTGTATGTTATATACATGTATTTTAATCTCGCATACTTATACAGAAAATGTAATATTTTATACAGTATATTTTATGAAGTGTGTTTGCAAATTGAAATATACATTTTACAATGATTGATTTTATTCACTATGCCTGCTTATAACTATGTAATTTATTAGATCTTTCAGGTAACAGGCTATCCGTATGTACTCTTCAGCTTCCGGACTCACTATGTAGAATTAAAATATTTCAGTTTCTGAAATAAATCCACACTACAGCACTATAATAATTGTGATTTTATTCAGTATACTGCTCGTACGTAATTTGCCTGCTTATTCAGTATTGGGTTAACTATATAATAATTTTAAAACGTATATTTGTATGAATCGGAACGTGGTGCAGTGTTATAGCATTGGATTCTCGTACTCAAGGTCCGTGGTTCGATTCCCATGATAGACATACGTCAATGGAGGCGATTTTGATGCCATTTTCCAATATAATTGGGGACGCAAGCAACCCCTTGAGAATTCATGTACCCCTCAACATGTTGAACAACGTGGTGAGTGCAGTTTTGCATTTACCCCGGGGTTTGATTTGGGGTGGGTGGGTGGGTTTACATGAAATTGCTTGCGCCCCTAAAATAAACAGCAGGGTGATGTGAGCTCGTGACCTTGTGACCTCACTGAAGAGTACCCACATAGGGGCATTCAGAAAGAATGTCCGCCGGACCAAAAAGTCTCAATAAGGTGCCTGTGGACCATAAGACAGGTCTTAACCATGAAGAGTGCCTGTGGGCCATAAGAAAGGCCTTACAAAAAGAAAAAAGGACTCTTAGGACCTTATTGGTGAAGGCTTTACGGCAGAAAGGACCCCAGTGGAATGGTAGACCGAATGTCATCGCTGCTGTTTATTTTTATTTTAAATAAATATTTATATATATAATGAACTACGAAATATTAAGAATATTATTTCTGCTATTAAAAAATTACAACATGACGGAATAAAGATATTTGATAATCTTGATCCTCAGAAAATTATATGTGATTTTGAATGATTACAACAACGAAAATTTGAAAATAAATACACATTACCATCCAATTATAGATTCATGAAATTAATTTATCAATCTATGTTAGAATCCTTGGCAATGGTAAACGACACACAGGTGAAGCTATTTATACCTCTTGCACGTTCAATCGAAAAAATAAGATCCGAATTGTCTCACGAGTACGAAAGAAAAAAGATTATGAACAATCGTGTAATGCAGTTGAGAAAGATTATGTTATTTGATTCTGTCAAAAGTGAAACAAGTGACGCTGAGAGCAGCGACAGTGAAGGTGGACCTTTGACTGTGGTGATGGCAAAATTGAGTCGAACTATACAGTAAAAATATATTTATTTATTCTGTTTTTTTTTATTTTAAGTTAAGAGGACAGAGTTATCTGACATATTCAAATATTATCCGCTGATCATATTTTATTGAAAATGTAGATTTTTGTATATTATCTGCGACATGTTTTACTGAAGCAGGGTTAATACCGAAATATTTAGCAGCTGCATTTATCGAATTAAATATTATTTTTTGACCTGTCTCTGTATTTAAAGACCTAATAACTCTTGCGTTCTTACAATGATTATTAACGCAATTTTTTCCAAACTTGCAATTCTGACTTTGTGTAACAATTCGTAAATTATTTAAAGAGTTATCAAGTTTATTACCATTGATGTGATCAATTACAAATCCGTTTTTAATGACCCCATGAAAACATTCATAGATGAATTTATGTGATAAATAATGGTTTTTTCCAGCACGGAATTTGAGATAACCAGTATTAATGACATTACCGACTGGTTTTATTTTAATTGACAGTGGCTGATTACACCATTACGAGATGCTTCATAATATTTAATTATAGGATGCGTTACAAATTCTTTTTGCTCCATTTATATAATAATATTATTTGTTTAAATCATTATTTTGAAAATCTAGCGAGATAATCTTCTGCGGTTTTTATAGGAGATTCGACATTTTTTTTATCGTAATATCGTTTTAATTCTCTATATTTTTTACCACCGCATTTTACACATAACTGAGTTTTTCCTCTGACTCCAACACCACACTGCACACGGTTTTGGTCCTAGACTCCTATGTCTAACGCTTTGCATATAGTAGCCGCAGAATTTATTTACGCATGCTTTGTTACAAGGAGAAGTATATCCGATCATAGGCCAATTACATCGATTCTTTGTTTGAATCATTATATATATACTAAAATTCAATTTAAATATATATTTGTCTTAATTATAATAATGGAGGAATTATCCGCAATTGAACTTTCCGCCGTCTCAGCGGGAGCTAGGTTTGATCTTGACAGACTACCAAAATATAAATTTAGTTTTTTGATGCAAGATCTGGCTTTAACAAATGAGGATGTAACCAAACGTATCCGTGAAGCCAAGAAGTAATTTCGTGACGATGGTGCGGCTCATGTGTGGTCGACATTCAGGATCGGAAATGTCGATACTATAATGAATGACAAACGAGGAAGAGAGATTATTAACCACCTTGAAGTTCAAAGATATTTTATTTTAATAAAATTTATTGTAAGGACAGACGACGATACTTGGATTATCCGTGACAAACGTGATCCCGTCCGCATGCAGTCAGGAAATAATATTGTCCTCTTAAATAAAAATACCAAATCCGGAATACTGACTGGTATTGACAAACCGTATTATGAACGAGCATATCCTGTGACTGCGGTTGTCTATGCAATATCCGCTGAATAATAAACCTGACGTCAATGATCTCAAGCCGATGAGACTGTCAGAGTTAAGAATAAATTGTGTAGCTGAACGAGTTACAGAACACTTCACAAACGCGATACGTGGCAATGGGTTAATGGATTTACGACGTAAAAAAATAAATGAGTGGGCAGAAGCAGTTAAAGATACCGGAGCGTCTATTAAAGATGTTGCTAAGCTAGAAAAGAAATTAAGATTTCCAATAGCAGTAAAAACACTAACCGGAGAAATTTTGTATAAACCAAAATATATAAAAAATGGAACCCCTATAACAATCATTGATCATAACGCACATGCATGGACTAATGCTGTAACAATATTTCCACGGGATAGGACAGTTAAATTTTATAGCGATTATATATTCGACGCTATCAATGATATTAGTAAGAGTGACCCTGTATGTGTCTGGTTATTTCAGAGTTCAGATTCGTATTACGATCAGTTTGTAAGACCTAACGGAGAAATTTATCGTACAGAATCTCTTCATGAAGAAATGAAGTATCTTGCATTGAAATATACTTCTGATGATGTCGAGGTTGAAGGATTATTTAATAATTGTTTTACAGTTCCATCGGTTGCTACTCACTTTGCTCAAGAGAAAAATTCATGGAAACCGACACGATTAGAATTCCTTGAAAACATCCAACTCAGTTGTATCGAATACGGACACGGTGGATTATGGAATACCAAATACGATTATAACGACGTTATCTCAGTTGATATGGTAGCGTGTTATCCTGGAAGTTTTCTTGGATACGGAGAGTGTTCTGAATACTTTAAGAGATTTGGACATCCATCACACGAGATGACCATTGTTGCGATAAACGGACCCTTACCAGATTTTGACTTAACCGGATTTGCTTGTATAGAATCATTTGAGTTTGCAAAAAGTCTGTATCCGATTACTTATGCTTGGTTTGAAAGACATTTTTCAGAAAAATGTTGGGTTCCAATAGTTTTATTACGATATATGCTTGATGCTGAAATTTTAATATCATTGAAAGTAAATGAAGCAATTATATCGTATCGTTCACAGGAACAAGTTTGGTTACCAGAACCCTTGACAGAGTCAGGTGATAAAAATCCTGATGTGATTGATCATGAAAATAATGTTGCAAAAGATCTTGGTAGGAAAATAATCGGTAAGTTTACTCAAGGAGGATCTCATGATCATAAACGAATGTGTACAAGATCAATTATGGACGATGCTGAACTCGATTTTATAATTGCTGATACAACGGAAAAAAACACATTTATAAGTCGAAGCAATGCTTATTTATCAGATGGGTCTAAATTAGGTACTATCGTGAGTTATATTGATGGTGACTCACCGCAGTTTACTCATTTAAGATCTTCAATGCTAGCCTACGTTTCGATAAATCTATTATCAATGATAAATAGATTTCCTCTGATTGCAGTAAGGGTCGCGACAGATTCATTTTATATAAATAAAAAATATGCGGATTTATTAAAACAATTGCATATTGACAATTATGCATCATGGGGATCATGGAGAATAAAACAAGAAAATATACTTAGTTATTCTGAATCTGCCGACGTTGAAATTAAGGAAATATATTACAAGAATAATCAAATATCAGAATTGTCATCTGCACCATCTGTATATGATCCTGTGGCTAGATATGAGACTGTTTATCTTAATGGATGTGGTGGTTCAGGTAAAACAACTCGTGCGATTAAATTATTCATGAACAACCATTCAGATATAATTGTTTTGACACCGACTCATAAACTCGCCAGAGAAATAAAAGAACGAGGAGTAAAATCATGTACATATCATAGTTTCTTCAGATGGTGTGGAGATACATGGACTCCTGAGTGAATGGGTGAGAAATATATACCTAAATATATTACCTGGGACGAGATAGACACGGTATCGTTGGAAATATTAAAAATATTTCTTGATTGGTTATTGACTAAAAAATACCGCTGTAATAATGTGTGGCGATCATGGTCAACCACCACCCTTCGTCGGTCAATCTCCGCATGAATGGTTAAAATCATTTGTGGATTACTGCGAAGAAATAAATGATGATCATAGAGCTATTGATGAATCGTTGAAAGAGTTTAAAAGATTAATCAGACTACAGCCAGATAAAATACAATGTGAAATAATGCGTAAAGTAATTCCAGAAACTACTATGAATAATTTTTAGAATTTATGGAGACCAAATGATTTAATAGTTGCGAGTAGAAAAATAGTTCGTGATGAACTGCAAGAGAAATTATTTACGTTACATAAAGAAAAATTTTCAAATCTACCTGTACCATTATGTTATCGCCCAGCAGATACTCGACGACAGAATATTGAAGTTGAAATTCCTGGTGGTGGAATACAAAATCTTGTATTGAATGATATTGTTTTGGTTGATGTTGATGTTGTTGAGAGCGCGTTGAGCATGGATAAATCTCAGTGGACGTTAGGATACGCTATAACGATTCACTCGTCACAAGGATTAACTATTTCTGATACAAATATCTGGATTGTCGATGATCAGATTGAATGGTCAAATTTAGTTTATCTCGCAGTGTCTCGAGTCAGAAGAATATCTCAGCTGCGGAGGATTATCATAGATTACATAATAACCGAAGAAATCACTAACGACTTTGTCGTCATCAAGAAAAAATTAACGAGCTATAAGCAATGTGACAAAAAAAATAAGCGTGACTTTGATATTGATATTGAATTTATTATGACACTAAAACAATGATAGAATAATCATTGTGCAAGCTGTAACACAATAATGTTGTGGCAATATTCGAATAATAATCCAAGACAATTTACCATTGATAGAATTAATAGTAGTCTTGGTCACACACACGAAAATGTGATGCTGACATGTCTTGAATGTAATCAACGTAGAGGTGCTAGTTTACAAAAGTGAACGCGGTGGTAATTGTGTGTCTTCAGGAATTACTTGTAATTGTTCACGTACAAATCCACGTTAAGGAGCCGTCAAATCTAGTCTGTAGATTGCAGGTCTACCTGTGGATCTTACCACGCTAGAAATTTTATGTGTAGTCACACTCCAGATAGGATCAGTTGCTCTTCTTTTACCACCTTCAAGTTCACCAGGTTCACATAAATATCTTCCAGTCACATTACCTAATACTGATTGAGAAGAAGATTCATGTTGGCGTATTGGTATATATTTTTTTTTTGTGATAGCATTAGAAGATTTCATAGAAGCTGCACGAGTAATTTCATTATTCAACGCAGTTATCACACTTGGTAACCTTGCAACCCATTCACGAGATCTCTCCCCGGACTTAAAGTCAGTGGATATTTCCTTTGCATATTGATATCCAAATAACCGCTCAGCAAGTGTTCGATTAAATCGTTCAACGATTGCCTGATCACGATGAATTTCAGTATGTCCTCGTCTGATTTTAACGTTATGCTTTTTCATCAGCGATAATACTGCACCAAGAAATTCTTTACCAGGATCAACCTGTAATAGCTGTGGCCATCGCAAAGATCCTCGTTGATAAATTCATTCAAAAGCAGATGCAACTTCAGTTGCTGTCTTTGTTGATAGTGGTTCTGCTTCTTTATATCTACTTGCAACGTCAACGACAGTCAATGCGTATTTGTACGTGCGTGATTGACGTCTACCGATTTTAATAGTATCATGTGCCAAAAATAAAATATCTGCTTGATGAACTTCATTAGGGGTGCTGACATCAAAATGTGCATACTGAATTATTTTAGGTGGTGGTAGATAAATTTGCCATATTGCCTGTCGTGCTAACCAATTTGCAGCAACATCACGTGAGACTTTTGCTGCTTCAGCAAGTTTACTAATCGCTGCTCTGCCTCTCCAATATCCTCTTGGGCTATAATAAACAGATTCCATTATACTAGTTATATAATTAATTACCAGCCCCTAACATTATTTTTCCTTTCATAGCAGATTTTGCTAGGAAGCTAGCAAGTTTTTCTGTGAGAGATTTATTTTTTACAGAATTTAACGCATGAATCAACTTCACATCCACAATATGTCTTTGTTGTAAATCTTTAATTTTATATGCGACATCATGAACATGACACGCTTGATCAATCGCATTTATTGGATACTCTCCAGGTCTTGGTTGGTCTCGTTCATCAAGTCGGATATCAAGTCGAGTTCCAGGACCACAATAATTATATCCAGGAAGATGTTTCTCACCAGGGTATTTAGCCCATGGAGCTCCTGGTAATTTCCCTAATGAAGCAGCGATATCTCCACCTGTCTTTGTCGATGAAATAAATTTATATTTTCTTGTGCCACATTTTACACATTTGCCTGTAATTGCACGTCTTTTATTTTTTGTTGTTATTGTTGTTAATCCAGTGGTATGGGTAGCTCTGCATCGAACACAATATAAACTCATATTATTTATTATATGGATATAATTGACTTCTCAGCGACACGAAAACAAGAACCAGTAAGGCACTATCCAGCACTACCAAATTCTATTAGAATGATTATAATAGGCCCATCTGGATCTGGTAAGACACAATTATTGCTTAATCTGATAATGCGATGGCTCAAGTGGGATAAATTATATTTGGTAGCACCATCTGTAGATGATCAACGGTGTTATGAAGTACTTAAAGATTATAACGAAAACGCAAAATTGCTGAATGAAGACGGCGATGATGTTGTTGATTTTATTACCGATATTGATGAAGCCCCATCCATAGACGATCTTGATGGATTTATTAATAACCTAGTAGTATATGACGATATTATGTTAGATAAACAATCAAATCCAGCTCGGATATTTTCTCGAGGCAGGCATAAAAATACTGATGTGATTTATGTGACTCAGCGATATACACAAATACCTAAATTGATCAGAGACAACTGCAATATTTTAGTCGTGTTTAATGGAGTAGATACACATACTCTGCGAAATATTCATCAAACTTGGTGTTCAGGGGATATGGACATAATCAAGTTCAAAAACTTCTTTTCGAAAGCACAAGCTACCCCACACGGATTTATTATAATAAATTTACATGACTCAAGATCTAGATATCGTATTGGTCTGGATAAAATCTTTGGTTAATTACAGCAGCAGAAAGGGTGAACTGACAAAAAAATGAGTGTGAGACGCAAACAAAACACGCCTAAAATTTGAAAAAAATATATCAATGAACGAGTAACAAAGCGAACTAACCCGTCGATTTCGTTATTATGGCCTGTTTACCGCAACAACGAAATATGTTCGGTTAGCGGA